>ML819652.1:26200-36339 GCA_009831015.1 Picea engelmannii
TAAAAGAAATAAAATCCTCAGATTCTCCATTGGATACTCCACCAAGTAGCACTGGGCCCAAATTGGGCATTTTTGAAAAATATGACACGATCAGAAAGAGGAACCAGTCGCTCACCAATAGCACTTATGCACAGTTCCAGAAGTAGTCATCCACGACCCAGCATAGGCTTCTCTCTGCATTTGATACAGAGACGGGTAGGATGCACCTGGCGTTCCTCCATGCACAAGTACCTGATCCAAAGGTGATATCCGACTACAAGAGGTCAACATTCGAGTTTCAAGAAAAAGATGTGCATCCGACAGATCAGATGGATCTGCATAAGCAAATTGGGGAGATGATCTCCCACACTTTAGCCTGCGTTGCAACTTCTACATCAAAGTTTCGGATAGCTTTGAGCAATGCCCAGACCTAGCTGAAGCTGGAAAAAATATCTTCCTTCGCGAAAGATAACAGGATAAAAACGCTGGAGGAGCTGGTCCTCAAGATAGGATACGATCCTGCGAACGTCAAGGCTGCTGAGGAGATGATCAAAAAGCAAAATGCTGACATAGCCGCTTTGAGAAAACAGCTGAAGCTCCCTCCAACAGAAGACCCACAGACAAAGGAAATAGCTGAAAGGGAAGGCGAAAAGGATGAAATGTTGAAATTACTCCTGGAGCAGAGTGCGCAGTTAAAGGAGATGGAGGCACAGATGGAGAGACTGCTCAAGGAGAGAGAGCAGGCAAAGCCAATGGAAGGCATTCCACTGAGTGTTGTTCCAATTGCAACCACAACGGTGACAGTCGTTCCATCTGCAACAACAGTTCCCCTTCCAGAAGGATCTACTGACCTGGCCAAGTCTATGGAAAGAATGAACCTGCAAGAGTCAGAAATCAACAGGCTTAAGAAAGAATTGGAAAATCTCCAGGAGCTGAAGACTTCCTTTCAGACAAGTCTATCAAAGGAAAAGCAGGTGAATGAGCAGATAAGGAAGGAGCTGCAGCAGCTCCAGAAACAGACATTGGTCGGAAAGACCTTGGTCGAAGTTAAAGAACTTGTGTGGACTGATATCTCTAAGTCCATCAATGAAATCTGCCCAATGGTTCAGATCATGTTCGAACAGAACGAGTTGCTCGAGAAGAGAAAACAGGCTGTGGAGAAAATCAGAACTGAACTGGGCGACATGCCATCCCAGGCCAATGAGATCATAAGGTTCCTGAATTCTAAGACACGGGAGGAACTCGAGGAGCTGAAAATTGAAGATAGGACAGAAACCATATTAGAAGTGAAAAGAGTTCTAACCAAAAGAGGTCTCATGCTTCAGCTAGAAGAGAAGATCCAAGTCATGGATCAGGGAGTGCAAAAGTTCTTCCACAAGATAGATTCTCTGCATAGGAAAGGCCTGCCTGGAATGAAGGTCATAAACGACAGATTGATGACGCTTCCCAATTATAAGAAAAGGCTGATCGAAGTGTCCAAGGACAGTGCTAAATTCGCAGGAATACAATCAAACATCACAGGAAGAGCCTTCATGGAGGCCTTGCAGCTGGACATCAGTATCCAGCATGAAATTAAGCACATTTTTGTCATCAAGCCTACATTTGCTAAGTACACGGACATGGACGAAGTGTACCGGTGATTACTTAAAATCACAGTGCCAGGTCATATCAGATGGGAAGAACTGTGTGATCTACTAGATTAGTAGATGAGCTGTCACTTCGAGTCAGTTGTCCTATCAGCAGAGGTGGCGAAGGCACCTCACCAATAGCCTACCCCTGAATTTCAGTATACAGTTGTGATGAATCATCAAAACGGTTTTGCTTAGTTAAGTTAGTTTTTCTAAAAATAGCATGAACATGTCCTGGTCAATTATGACAGGATCGTATGTATTTTGTCTTATAAATACTTCATTTTCCAAGGTATTGAGGGTTGTTTATTTGCACACCCGATTGTTATCGAGCTGTAATATTTTTGATGAGATCCGCCATTAATAAAGAAGAGGCATTTTACAGGATTCTTGCGCATGTTTCACTGGTGATGTGATTTTCTTAGTTAAATGTTTTCTTGCTCTGTGATCATCTCGTTTTTTCTATAACTAATCTGTATGAATAGCGTTATGTTGCAGGATTTATCCCTGATACCCTGTTTTCGATACTATAGATTTTAATGTTCATCTTCTAAATATCTTCAGTTTAGAGATTCTTAAGTGCTTGTTAATTGGAGTTATTTTCCTTATCTTTTCTTCTGTCCATCACTTAAATTATTAAAAATCCAGTGAGCTTGTTATCTCGCCTTGTGAAAGATTTCTTCAGCGTTTCTGGTTGCATCTCGGATTTTATTAAGTACATACCCCATAGCCCAATGGATGTGTAATTTGTCTCAACCAACTTTAAAAACCTTTACAACAAAACAAAACTCGTGCCTTTACCTAGTCTAATATCTTTCAAACAAAGCTAAATCTTATAGAGAGATCCCTCTCTGAAGCTGGAAGGGCTAGATCCCAGCCTTAAAAGCGGTTGGTTAAGGTTACCTTTGTAGATTTCTTCTTTTTCAACCTCTAGGAAATTTACCAAGTGCTAACATAAATGGCGACTCCACTGGGGAAGAACTAAAAATGATATCTCACGACTTCTTTCCCCGGAAGAAAGTTTGACTCTGAGGAGAAAGTAATGTTTAGAGGTTGATTAAATCTGTACATATTTTTCCCAGTATTGTTCTTAGAACCTCTTACTCCTCTATGACCGTCCATGTAGCAGTACAACCCAATATTGAGCCCGGGCTAGCGAATCAAACCCATATTGCGTCAAGCCTTTTTGACCTAATCCTCAAAACCGCCAATAACCGGGAAGAGCTCGAATGTTCGTGGGAAGCCATTGAACGAGACATAGAGGCTCAAGAACAATTGGAAGTGAGACGACGTCAACGCAGAAATCTCCCATAGTCTCTTTTTATCATAAAATCGAATAAAAATTAAAATATATATAAAAACCAAAAAGAGTTCTGGCTCCCAAGAAATTTCACACTCGATCTCATCCAGACCCAGAACCCTCTACCGCGATAGATATTCCCGAGCAGTTTTTAAGGCGAAAGACCTTAGCTACAAGTTCAGCGAGTTACACTCCCCTTCACAAGTCTCCTTCCTTTTCCGAAGGACGGGATATCCTTCAAAACCCTGATCTTGGTCTTATTGCGCCACGAAACTTTAGTAGAACACGGTCCGAAACCTTTGCATCTAAGCTCATCTTTGATCCCACTGTGGTGCAACCCCGAACCCCCGAAGCCTTGTCGCCCATGACTAATCTATGAATCGATACCATAGCGCCACCCAGTCCCTCATCACCCTCTTCTTCAGTCTCCACCTCCCCCACAACCCTGATTGTCGTTTCACCTCCTCCGCCCATCATGGCAGCTAGATACGCACCTTTGGTGTTGGCTGCACCTCTGCATGCCATGCCCCAAGACTACAAGACTAGACTGCCACAGTTTGATGCCAAAGGATCATTAAGCGCACAACAACACGTAGATAAAATGAACGACTACCTAGATCTACAAGAAGTTGACGAAGTCGACGTTCAAATGAGACTTTTCGCTCAGAGTCTAACAGGGGACGTTAAGAAGTGGTTCAAAGCCTTACCCACAGCATCAATTCCTGACCTTGTCGCGTTCCAAAGAAGTTTCCTCGACAGATGGGAGGTAAATAAAAACCCTCTCCAAATACTGTCTGAGTATGAAAACATCAAGAGGAATCAAGGTGAGACGGTCCAAGACTATTGCACCCGTTTCAACAACTTATATAATGCAATCCCGAATGAAATCAAACCTCCCCCGGGGTTGGCATTGATTAAATTCCCTGATGGATTCGATGCTGACATGTCTTACCAGTTGAGAGAACGAAATGCTTCCACCCTTGAGGACATGCAGAAATGTGCTATTAGTGTGGAAGCAAATCTGTTGGCAAAACGGGCCCGGCAAAGGTCAGAAAGAAGGGTCACTATCAAAGAAGAGCCTTCCACGTCTACCACAGATTCCAAGTTGGATTCTTTGTCCCGTTCATTTGAATTAATGATGGAAAGGATGAATTTGTCCAACAGAAACCCTCCTAGGGACAACACACCTGCTCCCCAGATCCGGAACCCCAATTTTAGGAGAAATCCTCCTCAGATCAGGCAAAGAGATCCCAGGGATCCTAGGGATCAAAGGGACCAAAGAGATCAGAGAGGCCCTGATCATCCGATCAGACCTCCCTTGCAGGAAAACTATGCCGATGACGGGGGGGAAGTAATTGAATAATTGGAAGACACTCATATCAACCTCATGGGAATTCACGACAATGACACCATTTTCCTTACTCAAGAAGAGCAGGAACTTTTTCTGTTAAATCAGACAAAGGTGAGTGAGGAGACTGAGGATGCAGGACAACAGGCCTTTGAAAATGCTATTTTGGAGGTGCACCATCAATACAATCTGTGGAATAAGAAGGCAGAAGGAAATTCTTCAAAAAAGACGACCGAAACGCAGAAGGTAGCCGAGATTGAAAAAGTTCCCGAGAAGACCACTGCTGGAAAGTCCTCTGAGAAAGGTAAAACTGATAATCCGGTGAAGAAAAACATCACCATACTGAAAAGACCAGCTCAGCCCGAAGTCTCACCTGTTACCCCACCCAGTACTTCTGAGCGAAAGAACATGGTGGACCAACCAGAATCAATGAATCAGACCAGAACTCTGGTGCCATTTAGCCTGGAGGCAGAACTGGCCAAAATTAAAATTCCTATCCCACTAACAGAGTTGATATGCAGAGGCGGTTATCGTTCACAGGTACTAAAAACATTGGCCATTGAACCTGACATAGGTACCAACTCCTTGACTATTGGGTCAATGAATCATTCAGACACTGTGAATCTTGCTGACGACCACCCCGAACTTCTTTTCGGACCTGAAGTGAATGGTCGAGATGATACCGGTGATCTGGCTCCCTTTTACATTAGTTTGAACATACATGATTTGATATTTCATAACGCCATGTTGGATTCAGGTGCCTCACACAATTTAATGCCCAAAGCAGTAATGGAAAAATTGGGATTGGAAGTCACTAGGCCGTACAAAGACTTACACTCGTTTGACTCTAGCAAAGTCAAATGTATTGGTTTGATTAAGGACCTCTGCATCACTCTGGTTCAAATCCCTTCGAAAAGTATGGTAATGGACGTGGTAGTAGCAGACATCCCACCAAAGTATGGTATGTTACTGTCCCGGTCTTGGGGAGCTAAGCTGAAAGGAACCTTGCAGCTGGATATGTCTTATGCCACTATCCCAGTGTTCGGACAACAGAGGAGGTTATACAAAGAAACGTTGATGAAGTATATGGCCAGCAGTCAAGAGAAACCTCATAATTACCCCCTTTACTCTGCTCATTCAGATCTGGATTCATTCATCCTGTACAATGATGGTGATACCGAAGAGCCAAACCAACAGCTGCTGGAGGAGGTAGCTAGTCAAGAGGAAGGCCCAGAAAATGACGAGGCAGCCAATATGAAGAATGTGATCACTGAAGAGTTCCCTGCTGATTTCTGGAGTATGGATTTTGATGGAGCCGTGAGTAAAGAAGAAGCAGGAGCTAGTGTCTGGTTGCGTAATCATCAAAAAAGGTATTCAGAAAATCATTCCTATAAGCTAAATTTCCATTGCACTAACAACATTGCTGAGTACGAAGCTTTAATGCTTGGACTGAAGCTGTTGAAAAAGGTGGGTGCCAAGCAAATAATGGTAAGGGGTGATTCTGAATTAGTTGTTAAACAAATTAAAGGTGAATATGTTGCTAAACACCCACGCCTTAGAGCCTACAGGAATGCAGCTCTCGATGCTTTGAAGTGTTTTAACGAGGTTGACTTGCAGGTGATGTCGAGAGGACAGAATATTCTGGCTGACGGATTAGCTACATCAGCCGCGTCCTACAAGATTCCTTTCCGCCAAACTCATCCATACACCGTTGAGGTAAAATGCAGACCGACAGTCCCCGATAATATCAGGTACTGGCAAGTGTTTGGAAATGACGATCAGATAGAGGATTTTCTGCAATGCAAGAACGATTTTGAATGTACAAACATAGATCTTGAAAATGAAAATGAGAATGTAAATAACTCTGAATTCGAAATAGATAGTGTTAATATTGTAAATACTGTAGATTTAGCAGATACAGTAGACTCAGGAGAGTTAGGGGATGATGAAGTGGATGCCTATGTTTTACAACTGAAAAGAAACGTCTTACCTAGAGGCCTTGTCCCTTTAGAAGATCTGTTTGACAGCGATGATGTAGCTAAGAAACCAAAATTAGAGGCTCATGGGCAAGAGGTAGAGGACTGTAATATAGGAACTGACGAGAAGCCTAGGATGGTCAAAATGTCCAAATCTCTACCCCCAGAACAAAATCTTAAGTACATGGAACTATTCAAAGAATATTCAGACGTTTTTGCCTTGGGCTATGAAGATTTAAAAGCCTACGACACCAGCATTATACAACATAGGATTCCCATCAAGGAAGACCATAAACCGTTTAGACAAAAGCTTAGAAGGATAAATCCCAAATTGCTTCCCTTGATAGAAAAGGAGATCAAGAAAATGTATGATGCCAAGATCATAGTCCCACTACGTTTCTCGAAGTGGGTTTCTAATTTAGTCCCCACACGCAAGAAAACCGGTGAAATCAGACTCTGCATAGATTTCAGAAATCTGAACAAAGCATCCTTGAAGGATAATTACCCCTTGCCTAAGATGGATCACCTCCTGCAAAGTGTAGTCGGGTCCAGTCGAATTTCCCTGTTAGATGGTTTCTCAGGTTACAACCAGGTCCTAGTTCACCCAGACGATCAGGAAAAAACCGCTTTCACCACACCATGGGGCACTTTCATGTATGTGAAAATGCCTTTTGGTCTGATGAACGTAGGAGCCACCTTCCAGAGGGAAATGGACATCACCTTCATTGAAGAGTCATGCAAGTTTATTGTTGTGTATTTAGATGATGTGACTGTCTTCTCCCAAACTGATGATGAACACCTACGGCACCTTAGATGAGTTTTTGAAAAATGTAGAAGGTTCGGGATTTCATTAAATCCCAAGAAATGTCTTTTTGGGTTAGAAGAGGGTAAATTGTTGGGACATGTCATCTCTAAAGAGGGAATCAGAATTGATCCCAGTAGGATAGAGGCTATACTAAAGATAGAACATCCCAGAAACCTTAAAGAACTACAGTCCTTTATAGGGCAAATTAACTTTCTTCGGAGATTCATTCCTAATCTGGCTGAACTCCTCTGAAACATTACTAATATGCTAAAAAAGGACGCTAAGATAAAATGGGACCCTGAGTCCAGATCATCTTTTGAACAATTCAAACGAGCGCTCACAGAAGCCCCAGTTTTGATTAGTCCTGATTTCACTAAAGATTTTTATCTTTTTTCTTTCGCCTCTGAACATACGATAGCAGCTATATTACTGCAGAAGAAGAGTGAAGGGTATGAACAACCCATCTCTTTCTTCAGCAAATCCCTAAGAGATGCTGCATTGAACTACAATATTATGGAGAAGTAGGCTTTTGCTTTGGTAAAGGCTATAAAGGACTTCAGGGTCTATATTCTTCATTCACACGTCATAGCATATGTTCCAAACACAGTGGTGAAAGATATCCTGACACAAGACAACCCTGATGGGAGAAGGGGAAAGTGGATTGCAGTTATTCTAGAATACGACATAGAAATTAAGCCCACAAAATTTATCAAAGGCCAAGGCCTCACCAAATTGATGGCTGAATCTAACCTTCAGGTTCTTGACATTAATTTTCTAGACGTGGCAGGTGAACAGGGTGAGATGGCGACTCCAAACGTTAAAGAGGTTTTTCTAAATTCTCCATGGTATGCAGACCTTATTTTTATTTTACAAAATTTACAAGCTCCCCCTGGTTTAACTAAAACTAAAGCTAGATTTTTAAAGTTGAAGGCTTTGAAGTTCTGTATTCTAGAAGGAAATTTATATTGGAAAGACCCTGCTGGTATTCTTTTAAATTGTTTGCTCAAGGATGAAGCTGACAAAGTGTTGCAGGAGTTCCATGCAGGTGAATGTGGTGGCCATATGAATTGGAAAGCTACAACTAACAAAATACTTAGAGCTGGTTTTTACTGGCCCACCCTGTTCGCAGATGTGCATCAGAAAGTAACAACATGTCACCAGTGTCAGCTGTTTGGGGTTAAAAGGAAGCTTCTCCCTCTACCACTCAAACCAATTTCAGTTGAGGCTCTGTTCCAGCAATGGGGACTCGATTTCATTGGAGAGATACACCCTCCATCTTCGGGCCAACATAAGTGGATTCTCACTGCCACTGACTATTTCACCAAATGGATCGAGGTTGTACCAAGCAAGCAAGCCACTGACGCTGTTATTATTAAATTCCTTGAAAATAATATTTTATCCCGTTTTGGTTGTCCTAGGAAGATCATTACTGACAATGCAGTCGCCTTTCGGTCGAAGAAGCTTATTGATTTCTACAGTTGTTAGCACATTGTCTTGGGACATTCCACAGCCTACTACCCTCAGGGGAATGGGTTGGCGGAATCCTCGAATAAGACCTTAGTAAACATCATCAAGAAAACATTCCAGGAGAATAAAAAATCATGGCATGACAAGCTGGTATTTGCTTTATGGGCAGATAGACTCACCACCAAAAGGTCAATTGGTATGTCACCATACCAGCTGGTATATGGTACAGAGGCCGTTTTCCCAACTTCGTTAGGAGTCCCTGTCATGAAGTTACTTCAAGAGATGCAAGATGAACCAAATGACTCTCAGAGACGAATTAATCAAATGATTCATTTGCATCAGATTAGAGAGGATGTTTTCAACAAAACACAGGTCATCCAAGAGAGCATCAAGAATATCTTTGAAAAACGAACCAAAGAGGACGATTTCGAGTTGGGAGACCTGGTGTTAAGATGGGATTCCAGGAACGAGAACAAGGGAAAGCATGGGAAATTTGATCATTTGTGGACAGGGCCTTACAGGATCCAAGCTTTCAGAGGAAACAATGCCTTTTTACTGAACAATGCTGATGGGTCAAATCTACCAGGAGCACTTGTGAATGGCAGAATGATGAAGCATTATATTCCCCCCCAGTAAAAGTTTTGAAGAAACCACTTTCCATTGTACATACCATTTTAACTTTCAGTATTCACTTGCATTTTCCGAATGGAGGACGGTGGTCAGGTTGTTGAAGCCCGAAGAGAAGGCCCTAAGCTGCCGATCATTTTTCTTCAATACCTTTCTTAGAATCAGACCGATGAATATTACCAGACAGATTGGTTCAGGATAACAGAAAAAAAAAAAAGCTGGATTCTTGGCACTTAACAGGGCAAGTGCCATCCCCATGTGGAGCCACCTGTTATCACCCCATAACTTATGGGAATCAGCCGATGACTTGGATATTATCTGTATCTGGTGATTTGGTTGACAAATGATATTGCATTCTTCAAATAATTTGTGAAAAGAAAAAAGAAAGAAAAATAAAAAAGAAAAAAGAAAAAAGAAAAGAAAAGAGGGCTAAAAAGAATTGAAAAAAGGGCCCCATGCAATAATAGCAACTTGGTCATACCTTTCAAGCATGACCAAGTCCTTTTAAATTTTCAATGTTGATAGGTTAGTGAATGCATCTGATCAGACCATCTAATCCTGATTAGATAGCCCCTAGGTTAGAATTAGTGAATACATCTGATCAGATCATCTAATCCTGATCAGAAAGCCCCTAGAAAGAATACAATCTTAACCCAACTGTTTAATCTGGGTTAATTGCCTCGTGACAGTAGGATAGGATGTAGATTAATTGCTTTGCCTGCCTTGCCAAAATAAAGCTAGATCGATGAAAATGTTACCCTGTGACTCCAATGCCTATGTATACTTGAATTGATGGCCCCTTGGTGGTGTATATATATAAAAAAAAAACCCGAAGGAAAACCCATGTGAATGTCCTTATCCTAAGTTTTCCTACATATGGAATTTCCCCCCCCCTACCTATGTCTCATTCACCTTCCAAAGGCCCAGATCATCGGTGCCAGATCAACGGTTCATATAGCATTCTAGACCCCCCCGCCCGTTCTGCCTTTAACAGAGGGGGGGGGGGGCC
>ML819652.1:36386-79032 GCA_009831015.1 Picea engelmannii
GAATTCCGAACCCGCCCCTCCTTTCTGCCTTTCATGGAGGGGGGGGGGGTCCGTAATTGGTTATAACCTGGGCGCACATCTGGACGGCTCTGAAACGAGCGCTTACATCTATGACTCAAATTGAATTCCGGACCCCCCCCCTCCGTTCTTCCTTTAATGGAGGGGGGGGGTCTGGAATTGGTATTAAAGTATGGGATGAGATCTATGGCCTCAAATACATCGTGCAGATCTATGGTTCCAAATGGATTCCGGGCCCCCCCTAGCGTTCTGCTTTTAACCAAAAGGGGGGGGTCCGGAATGAATGTTCCTCGCGGGTGGGCCCATTGTCACAGGTGGCTCAAGCCTATTGGTTCATGAGTCCCATCCTCCACATGCTATCTGACACCTCGTCACCCCTGGACGTCATCCTCCACTAACTCCACTTGTCCCACTTGCTCTCGGGTCTAACTCCCATCCCCATAACCGTCGTCAATCCACGTTGTCAGTGCCATAACCCCCTTCATTCATGGACGGCCTCCTTTGATGACTTTCACCCCCCAATCACCAACCTCCACGTCAACCGTCCGTATACTATAGTCATCGTCACCTGCCATATCACCGCAAGTGGCCTGTTGTCCATTAATAACTGGATAATATGCCCGTTGTCACGCTGACCATTTTCCCGCGTCTGACCGACCCTGTTTTGAATAAATATACCGTTGTGCCCATTTTGCACCCTTTATTCATCCCTCGCGCCAGAACCATCCATCGCACCAGAGAAACATATTTATCATCTCCCCTTTGCTTCCCCGTCGTTTTCCTCCACCACCAGTAGACCCCACTAACATTGTTGTTGCAGGTACAGTTGCTGAGATGGCGTTGAAAACAAAGCAAACGGAAGAGGAAGAGAATCCGTTCGTTCCTCCTCCGGTGGACCTGGATAAAATTCCCCTGGTCGATAAGGACCGGTTGATAGCCGATACTATTTGTAGTTTTGACTTCGTTGATCTGCAATCATGGCTCCGAGAAGTTTTCCTGGACCAAAGTGACGAGATTGGGCTCTGGGAGTCCAATTTTCCCTTATATCTGTTCCCCCAAATCCATAATTTCCCCGAGTTTGCCCTCCGCTGCCAGGTCCACTACTTACCCGACCAGAAAGCCATCATGTCTTCATCCGGGGACGTGCTTTTCTTCATCACCCCTGAGGACATCGACCAGATGTTACAAATCACCAGAGCAGAATCTGTTTCCCCTTTTAACCTGGAAATCCTCACCGAGCTTTACCAGAAGATGACTTTCCCACAGAGAGCTCAGATTTTCGAGCTGTTTTTTCCCACTTCCGCTCCTCTCCCGACCACCAGCCCCCCGTACCCTTCTTCCATGTTTCCCGTCAAAGGGAATCAGATTGTTTCGGCTGTGTGTGCTCTACTGGGATACTACTCAGATCAATGGGTGGATGAGCCCATCCTGGGCTTTCTGTCCATCTTTTCCAATGACGAACAGCCAACCACGCAGTTCGACTACAGCACATTCCTGGCCAATAACATCCATGAGCAGTTCATCAATTTCGACACCGAAGGCATGTTGATATATTCTTCCATTCTGGCTTACATGTTCCTCTATTTCCAAGCCGACAAGTTCAACTTCTCCATGCAGAAGATGGATGTCGACGGGAAGCCTCAGCCAGTCACAGTGTGGACGTCTCTCCTGAGGCGAAATTCCGCCGAATATGACTTCATGGTGTTCATAGATCAGTTTTACCACACAGTGGTAAGTATGTTGAGTGGCATGCCTGAGCGACGGGTAAATGACGAGGTCCGGAGAGTTCTACACCTCTTGGAAAATGCAAAGACAGGGGACTGGTACTTGTATCAGAATCACTCTGAGATCTGAGTTTATGGGTGCGAGCTGGCACCATTCAAGCTTCCGAGATACATACCGGTAAGGATTTTCGCTTTGGAATACATTAGACAAATTATGAATTCTGATGATATTCACTTTGTCTCTCTCAAAAAGAAGCAACAATTGCGGATTAAAGGGCAGATAGGCTCTTTCATCTGCAATAGCAGAGGCGCAGGTGATGAAGCAAACAAACTCTTGAGGGAAATGAAATTCATGACAAGCTTCACCAGGCATTATGATCCCTATGGCATCATTTCTGAGATGAGAGTCAAGAATAAGAATGCTCCATATGTGCATGAGCCCAGGCCTGAAATCGAAAAATTTGCTAATCAAGTAGAATGGGAGCTCGATACATTGGTGGACGTGGAACCGACTGTCGGGATGGAAGATCAGGTACCCTCAACAAGTCCACCACCCGCAGCCACACCTCAGAATGCCAAAGAAAAGAGGCCCCGGCAAGAATCATCTCCTCCGGTAACAGAGGTGTCTCCGGAGGAATTTAAATCGCACTCCAAAAAGCCGAGGACAGCTCCAACGACAGGCGCGACAGTGGAGCATGAGATCCCACTCACCACAGTGACCACCACTGAGGCTAAGCAGCTCAGTTTTCCTTTCGGCTCCAGTCAGCATAAGGAGGGGATAAAAGAAATAAAATCCTCAGATTCTCCATTAGATACTCCACCAAGTAGCACTGGGCCCAAATTGGGCATTTTTGAAAAATATGACACGATCAGAAAGAGGAACCAGTCGCTCACCAATAGAACTTATGCACAATTCTAGAAGCAATCATCCACGACCCAGCATAGGCTTCTCTCTGCATTTGATACAGAGACGGGTAGGATGCACCTGGCGTTCCTCCATGCACAAGTACCTGATCCAAAGGTGATATCCGACTACAAGAGGTCAACATTCGAGTTTCAAGCAAAAGATGTGCATCCGGCAGATCAGATGGATCTGCATAAGCAAACTGGGGAGATGATCTCCCACACTTTAGCCCGCATTGCAACTTCTGTGTCAAAGTTTCAGATAGCTTTGAGCAATGCCCAGACCCAGCTAAAGATGGAAAAAATATCTTCCTTCGCGATAGATAAAAGGATAAAAACGCTGGAGGAGTTGGTCCTCAAGATAGGATATGATCCTGCAAATGTCAAGGCTGCTGAGGAGATGATCAAAAAGAAAAATGCTGACATAGCCGCTTTGAGAAAATAGCTGAAGCTCCCTCCAATAGAAGACCCACAGAAAAAGGAAATAGCTGAAAGGGAAGGCGAAAAGGATGAAATGTTGAAATTACTCCTGGAGCAGAGTGCGCAGTTAAAGGAGATGGAGGCATAGATGGAGAGACTGCTCAAGGAGAGAGAGCAGGCAAAGCCAATGGAAGGCATTCCACTGAGTGCTATTCCAATTGCAACCACAACGGTGACAGTCGTTCCATCTGCAACAACAGTTCCCCTTCCAGAAGGAGCTACAGACCTGGCCAAGTCTATGGAAAGAATGAACCTGGAAGAGTTAGAAATCAGCAGGCTTAAGAAAGAATTGGAAAATCTCCAGGAGCTGAAGACTTCCTTTCAGACAAGTCTGTCAAAGGAAAAGCAGGTGAACGAGCAGATAAGGAAGGAGCTGCAGCAGCTCCAGAAACAGACATTGGCCGGAAAGACCTTGGCTGAAGTTAAAGAACTTGTGTGGACTGATATCTCTAAGTCCATCAATGAAATCTGGCCAATGGTTCAGATCATGTTCGAACATAACGAGTTTCTCGAGAAGAGCAAACGGGCTGTGGAGAAAATCAGAACTGAACTAGGCGACATGCCAGCCCAGACCAATGAGATCATAAGGTTCCTGAATTCTAAGACACGGGAGGAACTCGAGGAGCTGAAAATTGAAGATAGGACAGAAACCATATTAGAAGTGAAAAGAGTTCTGACCAAAAGAGGTCTCATGCTTCAGCTAGAAGAGAAGATCCAAGTCATGGATCAGGGAGTGCAAAAGTTATTCCACAAGATAGATGCTCTGCAAAGGAAAGGCCTGCCTGGCATGAAGGTCATAAACGACAGATTGATGACGCTTCCCGATTATAAGAAAAGGTTGATCGAAGTGTCCAAGGACAGTGCTAAATTCGCAGGAATACAATCAAACATCACAGGAAGAGCCTTCATGGAGGCCTTGCAGCTGGACATCAGTATCCAACATGAAATTAAGCACATTTTCGTCGTCAAGCCTACATTTGCTAAGTACACGGACATGGATGAAGTGTACCGGAGATTGCTTAAAATCACAGTGCCAGGTCATATCAGATGGGAAGAACTGTGTGATCTACTAGATTAGTAGATGAGATGTCACTTCCAGTCAGTTGTCCTGTCAGCAGAGGTGGCGAAGGCACCTCACCAACAGCCTACCCCTGAATTTCAGTATACAGTTGTGATGAATCATCAAAACGGTTTTGCTTAGTTAAGTTAGTTTTTCTAAAAATAGCATGAACACGTCTTGGTCAGTTATGATAGGATCGTATGTATTTTGTCTTATAAATACTTCATTTTCCAAGGTATTGAGGGTTGTTTATTTGCACACCCGATTGTTATCGAGCTGTAATATTTTTGACGAGATCCGCCATTAATAAAGAAGAGGCATTTTACAGGATTCTTGCGCATGTTTCACTGGTGATGTGATTTTCTTAGTTAAATGTTTTCTTGCTCTGTGATCATCTCGTTTTTTCTATAACTAATCTGTACGAATAGCGTTATGTTGCAGGATTTATCCCTGATACCCTGTTTCCGATTCTATAGATTTTAATGTTCATCTTCTAAATATCTTCAATTAAGAGATTCTTAAGTGCTTATTAATTGGAGTTATTTTCCTTATCTTTTCTTCTGTCCATCACTTAAATTATTAAAAATCCAGTAAGCTTGTTATCTCGCCTTGTGAAATATTTCTTCAGCGTTTCTGGTTGCATCTCGGATTTTATTAAGTACAGACCCCATAGCCCAATGGATGTGTAATTTGTCTCAACCAACTTTAAAAACCTTTACAACAAAACAAAACTCGTGCCTTTACCTAGTCTAATATCTTTCAAACAAAGCTAAATCTTATAGAGAGATCCCTCTCTGAAGATGGAAGGGCTAGATCCCAGCTTTAAAAGCGGTTGGTTAAGGTTACCTTTGTAGATTTCTTCTTTTTCAACCTCTAGGAAATTTACCGAGTGCTAACATATACTTCTCCAAGTAGCTTCCTTAGAATCATCTTCTAGGTCACTTAACCCACTTCTAGGTCACTTAACCCATTTTCCTCATTTTTTATGGTTAACCACTTTCCATAATTAGAAAGTTCACCATTACTTTATCATTTAAATATTCCTTCTTGACTTTGTCACCTCACTTTATTACTTAAATAATCTTCTTTTATTTTGTCACTCTATTTTATTATTTAAATAATCCTCCTTGACTTTCTCACTTAACTTTATCATTTCAATAACAATTTCTTCTTTGCAATCTCTTTGACTTCTTTGACCCTTTGGGGCTTCAAGCCCACATATGAGGGTCCTCCAACTTCGTAACGCCATAACTCTCAAACCATGAGGAGTTCTGTGATGTTCCACATACCAATGGAACTGGAAAGACAAGCATTATCCATCTAGGATAGTTTCATTGACAAATTCACTCATATCCATCTCATTATTCCACAATCAAGCCTGGGTTCTCCAATCATTCTTCTAGGATAACTCAACTGTAAAGCATCTTCCCATGAGGGATTTCACCATAAGGGTACCACTTTGGAGTTCATACATTTGTACACCTTATCAACCATGATAAGACAATAATGAGTCATCTTTACATCAATCAAAATATGCATCATATATCTAAGAGGCCACATCGATCTATTTTCATCTTTGCATCATGTATCAATGAAAATTCATCAATCCATATTCATCTATGTATCATATCAATGAAAAATCATTGATCCATCTTCATATATGCATCATATCAATGACAACTCATTGATTCATCTTCATCTATGCATGACATCATATGCCTATGATTCCATATGACATTAAATCATTCACATCAAGGGTAATACATATTAAATCAAGACAGTGTTCATCAATCATCAATCAATTAATCCTTTGGCATCAATCAATCCCTTGACATTAATCAATCACTTGACATCAATCAATCAAAACTTTGGCATCAATGCCAACATGATCCAATAATCTCCCCCTTTGGCATTGATGGAAATACCAGCATTGATGTCAACACCAATCATTAATTTCAGCATGTACACAAATAATTTATCTACATCAATAGTCATCAATCACATCAATGTGACTATATCTCCCCCTTTGACATCAATGTAAAAGGGTCATTCTCCCCTTGGGGTTTCTCCCCTTGCTTGAACTCTTCTTGGGGATTCTCCCCCTGTTTGAATGCCTTTGATCTTCCTCTGAATAATCTCTCCCTTTTTGAACAAGGGATATCACTTTCATGAAATGATGAATATACATTTCTCATGCTCCCCCTGTGACCATCACTCCCCTTGGAATTATGCCTATGTGTTCTTTCTTCAAGTATATATATCTGATAAATCTATCCTCCTATAATCATGGGAAGAATAACTCCCCCTATGGGTATGTCTCCCCCTATCTTCTCTGCAATATGAAAAACATACTTCTTCTGCAAATGCTATTGCTCAGCTAGATCATAGATCAACTTCTCTTTCTATGACGATCCTTGGACCTGTCCATGCATCAAGCTTATTCCATACCATACATCATGAAGAAAAAGATATGTCAAAAATGAAATAGAGAATCATGATCAAAAAATCAACCAAGTACATCATGTACCAAAATGTGTGCCACATGTGCACAACACCCATCAACCATGTACATCAACACCATACAATGTGATAAATGATATCATCAATGGAATGTATCAACTATATGACTCTACTAATATGCCAAAGATGTGCTACAAACAAGTGTCATGTCACTCATGATATGCCTCTACCATGAACCAAGTGCCACAACCATGAAATGTCTCATGTACAAAAGTGTATGCTAATCAAGTAATACCAATGATGTACTTTTAGCCAAGTACTCATCATCCAAACATATGCCATCTATGAGTGTACCAATAATGTACATCAACATGTATCACTACTTGTACCAAGCAAGTATGTCATCCATGCACTAATACCACAACATGATGAATCCTCATACATGTATGCCAAATCCACCATAAAACATGTGCCAATCAAACTTCTAGTAGGTGCCTCTACCAATGTACTAGGAGTGTACCAATCATGTATCAACTATAGATCAAGATAAGATTCATCAATGATGTACAACATGATCACCTCATCAACTCACCAACTACATGTCCCAATATGTAGTCCAGCCATATGCCAAATGCATGCACCAAGATATCCAACAAATATGCTTCCAAGAATGCATCATAAGATATATCAATGAAACTCAAATATGTACCAACCATGTACCCCAACAGATCAGCCTCAATCCTCCATTCACTGTAGCAAATACTAAGTATCCAACAATACATGTACTAGTAGTATGCTTCAATAGATCAATGACATATCGAGCTAGCATCATCATGATATATCACATAACCAAGGTGCCATAAATTCACTGTCATAACCAACATTTTTCTTCAATAGAAAATTCCTCAATCCATACTCATGGGTTAGTTCCATGCATCCAATATAGCCTTTCATTATTTATCACCACCATACATAATCCAATATGTAGTCATGAAAACCTACAACAAACAGTGTCAAAACCTACAACAAACTATGTCAGACACTACAACACAGAGTTATACCATCACATCAAGCTACAACCCATGTAATAACCTTTTTCCCAAGGATATACCACATATACGTGGCCTATTGCAAAGACAACTCACGTATGTACACAACCTATTCAAGGTCACACTGCATATGTACGCGACTTTTACCAATGTCACCCGTGTATGCTTTAGTAGATGACAAACTTGAGCTTCCTTTAAGGATTTCATTCTGCTCTAGTTTCTGAGTCTTCTTCACCCAATTCTGATGGTTTCCTTGCTTCTCAGAACTTGAGCTCAGAGCTTCCATCTTTTCAAAAATGTCTCCCTTCCTATCTTCATTCCTTCTTCTGGTCATGCTATATGAAGTCCTCAACATGGGCTTTCTTCTTAAGTTCCAGCAATCTCGGGATTTGATGCTAAATCAACTATAGTTGTATCATCTCATGGTGTTACAATAAACAACAACGTTTCCTACTTGATCACATCTCCAACACCTTATGGTGTTGTGAAATCTTCCATAATTTCTCCTTGCATAAGATCTGCATTCCAAAGCTTTGTGACCATATTCATTACATCAATAACATTGACCATGAAAAACACTTTCATACCTTTTCTTTGGTGTCCTTCCCTTTTGAGGTGTAAATATGGGTTCTTGATATCTTCCTTTCTTTGTTCGTTTGAAATTTTCCTTTCCTTGTGTAGATGGTTGATTTGCAACATTGTCCTCATCCTTTGAGATTGACGGACTTACCTCATGCTTCTTTTAGGTGCTTTCTTCAGCATATGTAGCTTCTCTCTTATATCCAAGACATGATTTAACATTTGGTGATCTTTGAATTTCCAAGATCTCATTCAAGATTTGTGAGCTATTCAAGAATTTGTTTGAATTCTCTACATTCTTTCTAAGATCAACAAATTCAGCTTCTAACTTATGACATGACTCTTCCTTTTCATTTAATTGATTCTTCAATAGTTCCTTTATCCTTTTGGCTTCTTCAATTTGGGTCTTGAGATGGACAATAATTTGAAGGCTTTTGCTAATCTCATAATCTACCTTCTTAACCTCCTTTTCATTATTTAATCTGGTTATCTCTTCTTCCTTTTCTTCTAATTGTGTATTTTTACTCTCTTCTTGTTCCTTGAGAATATCCTTTAACTTCAAAATGTGCCTTTAACTCTTCTTAAGAAACTTTTTAGTGTTATCTGAAAGATAGCTATAGTCTATATAATAATGGTCATTGTTGTATTCATATAAACCATCTTCAACCTTCTTTTCAATTTCTAATAGTTCTTCTTCTATTCTTTCAATGGGATAACTACCATCAAACTCTACACAAACTATTTCTAGATTTTATTCTTCAATTGTAGATAAATATTCAATATCATCACATTTTGAATTATTGCAATCAAGGTTATTTGAGGATTCTTTATCTTCATTTGAAGTATCTTCAATATCTTCCTTTTTTCCAACATCAACACATGATTCTTTGCATTCATTTGAAATGTCTTCAAGATCTTCCTTTTTGCCAACATCATCACATTTAGAAATAATGCAATCAAGAATTTTTGGAGATTCTTTACCTTTAATGATATTGATGGAGTGGTCTTGAATATTTTTCTTCTGGCTTTGATATGTCTCCTCTAGCTTTAGCCATAGATCCTTGGTGGAAGTGCATTGTCCCATTCTCTCTTTGATAGGTCTTGAGATTCCACTAAGAATTGTCTTGAAAACTAATGTATCATTCTTCTTTCCTTCCCTTTCAGCTACAAACTTTGACTTGTTTTTCAGTGAAATGGATCCACCAATGGCTACCTTCCAAATACCTAATCCCATTTCCTTCAAATGCACTCTCATTTCTATTCTCCAAGTAGAATAGTTTTCCTCATAAAGGAAGGGAACTTCATCATCCATTTGTGTGTCCATGGATATCCTCCAAGTTTGTTAATGATTATAGTGAAGTCCTGCTCTGATACCAATTTCTAGACACACTGACTAAACTGAGAGGGGGGGGTGAATAGTGTAGGGATTTTTTTCTCGAAACTTCCCTCTTGCAGAAAACTCATTAGTTGGCAATCACCATTTGTTCATTACTTATTGTTGTCATTTATAATCATTTAAATGTGAACAAATACCAGCAACATATATAATCAATATATCATCAACAAATCATCACCAGAAGGAACACAAAGATCACAAGATGTATGTACAATTTTATTTTTATTATGGACTACAATCCTTGGGTTTATCAGCAATAACTGAATAGAGTACAACTCTACAATAGAACCAACTCTATAATGCAAGACTCAGCTTACACCCTCAACACCAACTGAGATGAGGCAACAATTCTCAACAGATATCAATTTGTCATAGGTACACGATATGTCGGTAGTGAAACACACATATGTACATGCCCTACAATTAGTACAACTCACATATGTACACGACCAGTCTGTACTACATCCTGCGTATCACTTCTGGGAAATTAGGTTTTAATTTTCATCACACACTCAAATCCTCTCCAACCTTCAATCACATTCTCTTATGTCTCTCACTGTCCAATCTGAAAAGTAACCAAACTCAACACATCCAAGCTCTCCAACAACTTACTCATGCTTCTGAACCAAACAATATGAATGGTACTCAATCATGCATAAGCAAATAGTATATTGTAGCAATAATATCAGTATTGAATCATAAGAGTGTTTCTCACTCCATCAACCAACACAAACCACATCACAACATCCATACCAATAATGCCTTAAGAATTCACCACACAACAAGAAAGAGTATCCATCAAGAAACCAATGTAACCATACCAGAGTTTCTATGGCATATCTGAGTCCAAAGAGTGCAGATATGGAACCTACTTCAGTCTTCAAGAACCTATCATCAGCTCACACACAAGTTTTCATGACTTCATCCACTATACATGCCCTGCCTTCATTCAGCCTGTGTATGTACGCACCCTGGCTCACTACAACCCATGTATACCTCAGAAACTAGGGTTTTTGAACCTTCGAGACTTTTGTCGTCATGATATCATACTTTCTTAAACTTTGATGCATCCATGAGATCCTCCAGATCCTTTCTCTCTCATAATAGATATTCAATACATGCTCAATAGATACCCTTTCACAAGAGACCTTTGACTCTTCTGTATACTTCTCTCGGTAGCTTCCTTAGAATCATCTTCTAGGTCAGTTAACCCACTTCTAGGTCACTTAACCCATTTCTAGGTCACTTAACCCATTTTCCTCATTTTTTAGGGTTAACTACTTTCCATAATTATAAATTTCTCCATTACTTTATCATTTAAATATTCCTTCTTGACTTTGTCACCTCGCTTTATTATTTAAATAATCTTCTTTGATTTTGTCACTTTATTTTATTATTTAAATAATCCTCCTTGACTTTGTCACTTCACTTTATCATTTAAATAATAATTTCTTCTTTTCAAGCTCTTTGACTTCTTTGACCTTTTGGGGCTTCAATCCTACATATGAGGGTCCTCCAACTTCGTAAGGCCATAAATCTCAAACCATGAGGAGTTATGTGATGTTACACATACCACCAGAAATAGCTTGACAAGAACTATCCATCTAGGATAGTTTTATTGAAAAATACATTGATCTCCATTTCATTATTCCACAATCAAGAATGGGTTCTCCAATCATTCTTCTAGGATAACTCAACCGTAAAGCGTCTTCTCATGAGGGATTTCACCATAAGGGGACCACTTTGGAGTTCATCCATTTGTACACCTTATCAACCATGATAAGACAATAATGAGTCATCTTTACATCAATCAAACTATGCATCATATATCAAAGAGACCACATCGATCCATATTCATATTTGCATCATGTATCAATGACAATTCATTGATCCATATTCATTTATGTATCATATCAATGACAAATCATTGATCCATCTTCATATATGCATTGTATCAATGAAAACTCATTGATTCATCTCCATCTATGCATGAAATCATATGAATATGACTCCACTTGACATTAAATCATTCATATCAAGGTTAATACATATTACATCAAGACATTGTTCATCAATCATCAATAAATTAATCATTTGGCATCAATCAATCCCTTGACATCAATCAATCACTTGACATCAATTCTTTGACATCACTCAATCAAACCTTTGACATCAATGACAATATGATCCAACATATTTTTGGGGCAACCTTACGCATGAGGTGGAATTTCCATAATTCCAACCTCAAAAAACAACTTATGGATTATCTCAAAGGCCTCTTTGAAGTAGACACGTTCAATAAAAAAGAGGTCACTTCTGTAGCAAGAGAATATTTAAAATTTATGCAGGATGTTTATAGACGAAGCTTGGAAGACAACCCTAGGTATGAGAATCCTCCCTCAATTCCAGAGAGGGAGTGGAAGGAGATAATTGATGATGAAAAAGAAAACATATTGAAAAAATCAGGAGAAAAATTAACTGGTACCCTAAGGTAAATTACAATATTTTTATTTCAATACCTTTAATTTTCTTTAGATCTAAATAAAAGTGTGGTATATAGAATATTTGAATTTTTTTATGATAGCTTTCCTGACACTTCGAAGGAAACCAAAGAAAGGATTTCCAAACATGGCCAACACAATCTAGGTCAGGGGGGCTACTCGAGGTTACAGTCACAAATCATAAGTACCCAAACATATTAAGAATATTATTTGTATCTCCTTACAACTTTCAGTTTATTGCAGCTAAAAACATTAAAAAAACATGCTCTTATGCAATGCAAGGCGATGACTTCGAAACTGAAACCACGGAGGAAGACCTCCAACTTGGTTACAATTATAGCTATAACGTCATGGTTGATCATAGGAAAAGCATGGGACAGACCCCAAGATATAGTTTGCGGCATAAGGTAAATAAAAATCAGTCTACATTAACCTTTAATTACTTATAAAATACATAAATGTTTGGCATCCTTCATAACTTTAATGTCTTACATTGTTTTAATTAGAGGATCAACATTATTAATGAAACCATTAGCATTGGACAACAAAGCGGTGATAGTGCAGCTCGACCAGAAGATTATGGTTCTCTTCAGTAGCCCTATCCTAGTGGCGTGCAGACCAAAGATGTTCCTTTGACTAAGGCCCACAACGGTAAAATGGTTGTATATTAATCACATATTTAATAATTCCATACTTATACATTTACGATTTTGTCCGTATAAATTTTTCTGTTTCAATGGAAGAGAATGTCATAGTTGAGCCTCCTCGAGATGAAGATGATCGGGAGAATAGGGAAGCCATTCCAACGATGCCGACTAGTGGACCAATGGGTAAATAATTACATTGCAGAGGTTTTTTTTAATATTAATGAACTACTTCAATGACATTTAAAAATTGGCCATATATATTAAATATATATTTTTTTTGTAGGTGATGGCCCCTCACAATAGCCTCCACCCTGTGGATATGATACCAGTTGTGCTTGGCATGAAAGGAATGAAGCAACATCAACTATTGAAGATCACCTAGTAAACGAAGACATTGACATGGATGAATTACTTAAGAACTGGAAAACACAAAAGAAGACTAAAAGAAATTGATGATGTATAATAATTTTATAAGACAAATAGATGTACACTATGTAGCTAGTATGTTTGTAACATATTTTGAACGATAAATCTCATTTATAAAAAAAAAAATTATGACATATTCCTTTGAATGATAAACCTCATTTATAGCTTTACAATCACTTTTTATCAATTTTGAATATTTTTAATGCATATTGTTTAGTAGAATATAGATTGGGTATTAGGGAATTGAGAGTGATGTGAGGGGGGGGGGGGAAGGGCCATAGGAGCTTCCACGTTCACATGATTGGCCCTATTCTGTATATTAAAATTTATTCGAGCTATTTATTCTTGGATCAAACCTCTCTCAATCCAACGGAGCAACAACATAGTCAATGTTGACTTTGTTGTTCCTCCTTAAGATTGAAGGAGGTTTGCTCCAAGATCAAATGACTCCAATAAATTATTCTCAAAACCAAGAGGATATTATTTGAGTAATCGCACTTGAGGTATGTGTGTGTGTGTGTCACAATTTAATATCCTCTCATATGTCTTTTACAAAAAAGAATATCAATGGTGTTTACTATTTGTAATCTTGTTGGTTTTAATTTCTATTAGGATTTATTGACATGTCTTAAAAKTATTTTTTGYTTTTTACTAAAAAATAAATATAATTGTGTTTTTATTGACTACAATATGTAGTTCACACATTTGTAGATGCTCTAGATGTTGTATCTATGCAATGCTACACATTAGAATATCAAAGATCAGGTATGTCTTGTCTTTTTTCTTCTTTTTATGACTTATTAAGGTTCCTTTTATTTATTTATTTTTACATTACCATAATTTGTGGGACATTATGGGGCCAATCACTCTATCTAATACCACACCCAATTATGTAGCATGTATGATCCCCTTTAGTTCATCATATCATATGATTCACACAACTAATATAATACTTCAACTTGGTTTTTTGTGGCGTTGCATAAGTAATCCCCTAGATATCATAATAACCATAATTATGCAATAGAGTATTTTAAATGAATGATATATATATATATATATACCACTTCCGAGTAGAAATTACAAATCATAGGCCCCAATGAACATAAATACTCATCTCGAGTTCCAAGAAGATGAAAATCAGACATCCCACCAACCTAAAAGTGGTAGGGGTTTCGGTTTGTTACACCAATGAACTATATACACTCCTATGATATTTATTACTCTCCTATGATATTTATTGTAATATTTATTATTTTTTTATAGAGTATTTATTTAGCACCAAAGGAAATTATTCCACCCTTACCACTAGAAAAACAAAAACTTGAAAATGATTTGGTCAGACAATTGGCTTAGGTTGATGGACAATTTGTATATATTTTTGGTTGTCATTGATATCAACCATTGGAGAGTGATATTGTATACTGATGTCAACTCTTAGTGATTGATGTCAACCCTTGGAGAAAGTCTGATAGCAAATTACAGTAGCAGAAAGGTTTGGGTAATGGACCCAAGTTTGTTTTATGTATAACGGTATGATTTTTAATATATTTTAAGGTAAGACTATTCTATATGGATATTACATGTCATGAAATTTCCGGTGGTATGTGGAAATTCACATAACTCCTCATGGTTATAGATTTATGGCAATGTGAAGTTGGAGAACCCATATTTGGGTAATGGACCCAAGTTTGTTTGATGGATAATGGTAAGTGTTTTGATATATTTGTAGGAAATACTATTCTATATGGATAGTACATGTGATTCCATTTCTAGTGATATGTGTAACGTCACATAACTCCTCACGGTTAGAGAGTTATGGCCATGTGAAGTTGGAGAACCCTGATGAGTCATCTAGAAGCCCCAAAAGGTCAAATTAGTAAAAGTGGTTTAAGAGATTTTAGAAGGTAAATAATAAAGTGAAGTGATGAGTGTAATATAAGTCAACATGAATACAAAATAAATTATTTAAATAATAAATTTAATAGAGAAAATACTAAGTTGACAAGTGGTTAGAAGTGGGTTAACCCTAAAATAAGGAAAGTGGCTTAAGATAGTTAAAAGGTAACCCCTTGAGGAAGCTACATAAAAGTATAAATAAGAGGCAAGGCTCTATAATTTTAATAAAACTTGAGAATATTGAATATATACAAGTGATTTAGGTAACGAAAGGATATATAATCCGAAGTTCATAAGGAAGGTGAAGTAAAGAAGGCCAAAATTCAAGGGAGGATAAATTCTTTTGATAATGCTTTCTAAGGTATTTTATTTACAGGTCATCTCACCATTTTTGCAATAACGTTTTTTCTAGAATGATTCAGATAGTGAAATTGGGAGACCATTGAGGAAACATGTCCAAGTATCTGTGGTACAAATTTCATCTTGTGGGTCATTTTATTTTTGGAGTTACACTCTGTTGAAAATAGGGTTTGTGGCTAGACCTGAAACTAGTCTAAAATAGGTGTTTCGGGTACAAATGTCATAACTTCTTCATAACAGATCCAAATTCAGTAAGACCACATGTACTGGTTAGAGTATAGTCTATAGTATTCTGTGTATAATTTTCATATCCATAAAACAAATATTCTGTGCGGGGCACGCTCTACAAGTTCGCTCTCTAGAATAAGACATAATTCAACAAGGTATGTGATTTTTGATATAAATATGTTTTTGAGAGGTTCCAAGTAGTGACACCTGGAGGAAATGTATAAAACAGACTAAAGAGAATTGTGTATTATTTTCAAATCTTTATTCATTATCAGTACATAGTTATGATTGTTTCAAGTTAGGTTTGTTAACTAATACAAAACTAGTCATGTGAGACTAAAGTAAAGTTTGATGAAAATGATAGTCTCTTGTTGTTAAAGTTAAGGAAGGTTTGCAAGTATGTGATCATATACACCAGTTCTATTAAAGAGTTACAAATCATATTTGGATGATGAAATTGATGAGGGATTTTAGTTGGGGTACATTTTGGGTACATGGTTGAGACAAGTAGTTGATGAGTTGACACATACATGAGGTGTATAGTTGATGATGTTGGTACATCTTGATGAGTCATAGTTGATGAGTAGTTGATACATGATTGGTACATACTTGGTACATGTTTGGAGGCATGTGTTAGTAGTATTATTGACACATCATTTATGGATGATGTAGCATACTTGTATTGGTATATTATTAGAATCACATATTGATCTTGGTGATGATTATGATTTGTTGTATTATTCTTGGTTGATTCATATCTTTGAGAGTTTTCTTGATGATTGATCTTGGTGAGTAGATATGATTTGGATGATAAGATTGATGAAATAGGTTGTTGTGACATGTTATTTGTACAAGTTTGGTGCATGGTTGATGCACTTGTTCATGGTACAGGTTGAGGTATAGGTTGGTACATGGTTGATGCAATTGTTTATGGTGCAGGTTGATTATAGGTTTTTTGGTACAGGGTTGTGCATGGTTGATGGACTTGTTTATGGTATAGGTTGATTACAGGTTGAGGTACAGGTTGATGCATGGTTCATATTATTGGTACAGGTTGTATGGTGCAGGTTGATTGGTACAAGATTACAACAATATATATCACAATGATAGTGTGACAATGGTTCTATCATTCCATTTATATGTCAGGGTGGTTGGATGGGGCAAGGATAGGTGGTTGTAATCGAAGAATATAAGGGGTTTTATCCTCCTTCTGGTTGTAGCCAAAGAATTGGGGAGTTGGATATTCCCTCAGGTTGCCACATGATAAACTAAGGGTTCAGAGCCTCCTTCCAGTTGTAGTTGGATAACAAAGGGTGTTGGTGCTTCCAATGAATGTAATTCTTAAATACATATAAGAAAAAACATTATGTGGTTTTCTCTCACTTTGGGTTTCCACGTAAAACACTGGTGTACTGTGTATGTGTGTTATTGGTCATTTGTTAATTTTTTATTTACTCTGCAACTATTGGATTATAATGCTACATTGATATAACACTTTGATTTTATGGTGAAAAAAGATTAAATTTATGTATTACTGATTCACCCCCCTCTCAATAATCCAACAATTGGAATCAAAGCAGGTTCCTTCAGGAGACAGTTTAACCACTGGAAGGCGTTCATGGATTATTTTGAGAATGGAGTACCAATGTTTAATGGTCAAACTGGTTTTAAGTATGAGATGTGGAGGAGATGGAGAAAAGTATTTTTACAGGCACAAGGAAATTATATTTTTCTATCAGTTGTTACATGATATGATAGTTCAAAAAGGGAAAAGACTACATCCAATAAGGAATTGAAGAATAATAAAAAAATAGAAATGGATTTCATCTGGGAAGGATTACCTAATACGGTAAGAGAAAATCTTGGTAAATGTTCATCAACCAAAGAAATTTAGGATAAGTTACATGCCATATACTCTTCACCCATCGCAAATTCATAAAAATCCAAAGAACATGTAGATACAGATCAAGAAGAACTATGTTCACGATGTCAAACAGATTCAGAAGATGAAGAGTACATAATCACCAGAGGTATGTTATTTTTCTTTAATTGTGAAAAACATTGACATCTTGAAATAGAAGGACATGAAGGAAATGAGACACAAGAACTAATTGAAAAGGAAGACAATTATGAAGCAGAAGTGATTAGGGATTTAGATAAACTAAGAGAAGAAAATAAGTTACTCAATAAAGAATTGATGAAACAAAAGGAAAGTTTTCACATTTTTTAAGAAGCCCAACAAGTCATCGAGAACTTAAGAAATCAGATAGAAGAAGCCATAAAGATTGAAGAAAATCTTGAATATCAAAAGAAGTATTTGGAAGCCAACATAGAAGCACAGAAGGAAGAAGCAAAAATGAGAGACAATATATTTAATGATCATCTTAAGGAAATAACTAACGATCTAAACCAACTTAAGGAAGAGTTTGGTCAACAAGAGAATGGACTTGAAGAAGAAATAATCACATTAAAAATTCATCTCGAAGAAGTGAAAAGAATAAAATAAGTCATGAAGTCTTAGATAATGAAGAAAGAAGAAGAGGTTGAGAAGCTTGAACAAGAAGTTGTCACATTGAGAAGTAAAATCATCCAACTCAACAAGAACGTTGAAGGGACAGAAACATTCACATCAGTTATAGAGAATGAAGAGAATCACTCTAGGTTGCTAGGAAAGAAGAATGAAGAAAAGAGGAAGAGTTATGCAGAAGTACTCAAAGGAAGGAATCATTGTCAACCAGAATCTAAGAAAAATATTGAAGATACATCTTCAAGAAGACCATCCATGTTAAAGACACAAAGAAGCTTTAATAATGATCATGATCAGTCAAAGAAAGAAGGACTAGTCCACAAAGAAGATCATTTACTCCCACGTATGAAAATTTATTTTATGGTCATTGTTCTTATTGTACTAACTTTGTACATAAGGTTGTAGATTGAAGGGATTATAAAATAAATGTTCAAGAAATAAATTCCTATGTGGCCCCATGTAACATTGAATGTTACAAATGTCATAACTATGGACACATAGCTAGTGATTGTAGAAGCATGATCGATACTTCCATGAAAGAGAACATCGATATAAGATGTAAGAAAGTGTGGATAAGAAAACACGAAGAACAGGTGAACAAAGACTAGGTCCCAGAGATCACAATATTGGCAATAAAATGAGATGAAGAAAATTCTACAGAGAAAAAGAAAGATGTCAAATCCATAAAGGTTTGGAAAATAACTGAAAGAAAAGGAGCATAGGTAAGTAAGGAACATGTTCAATAGATTGTACTTTCAGGCATTGTACTAAAAGATGAATCCAGAGACGGAAATAAATAAGTCAGAGCTCAGAGAGATGATGAATATACCAATGAAGATGATGATGAATCTACCAATGAAGATGATGATGAATCTACCAATTAAGATGATGGTGAATACACATCAGAGCATGAATTTTTCTGAGCCATCCAACTTAGAGACTCCTAGGTAATATGAATATTAGACAGGGGGAGTCTATGCGATAGTTTTATTAGACCAAAGAACCATCCGTCGTGGAACTTGCAAAGTTTGAGAAGAAATATCTAGATCAATCAGTTAGCAGAAGTACATTTTGATATATTAATGAATAATTCATGATAGTATAGTGATAAATGGGTCAACACTATGGACAATTGCACAAGTAGAGTCTCGTACAGTATGGACATAGATGGATTTGTAAGAATACTTAGCAGGTTTGGATAGATACATGACCATGGATGAGAGGATGGATTCATAGATTGGTTCAGAGAGTGGTTGAGAGACAAAGGAACATTATCATAATGGATGATAATTACACAGAAAATGACTTGAACAATGCTAATTGATTCCAAATTGACATATAATTTTTGGACACATGCACCGCATACATCAGTTCACATTCAAAATAGAGTAATTCTCATAAACAATAATGACAAAACTCCCTACGAACTATGGAAAGGAAGTGCAGACATCAACCTCTACGTCAAGACATTTTCAAAGGATATGCAGAATGAATTTGAAAAGTCATTACTTGGAGAAATATCCTTGTTTCTACGTCTTCAGATTTGTTAAAGAAACCAAGGAATTTTTATTTCTCAAACTAAGTATATCATAGAAATGATAAAGAGTTTCAGAATGGAAGATTTCAAACTAGTTACCACTCCTATGCAAACCGGTTGTAAGTTGAGAAAAGATGATGATTCAAAGTCTACAGATCAGAGGAAATACAGTTCAATGATTGGTAGATTATTGTATGTGACAACATCCAGACCAGATGTAATGGAGGCAATTGGAAAGGTGGCACAATTTCAACCAACACCAAAGGAATCACATGTATTAGCATTGAAAAGGATTTTCAAATATCTCAAAGGAACATAAGAGTTTGTATTATGGTATCCAAAAGGAAAGGATATATCACTTATTTCCTACACAAATGAAAATTGGGCAAGTTGCATTGATGACCGAGAAAGCACCATTGGAGAAAATTTCTACTTGGGTGAGTGTTTAGTATCATGTTTAAGAAAGAAAAAATCATCAATATCCTTATCTACAGCCGAGGTAGACTATATTGCAGCATCAAAATGTTGTACACAGGTTCTATGAATGAAAAAAACTCTAACAGATATACAAGTTGAGTATGATGATCTCATTCCAATCGATGGTGATAATACAAGCACCATCAATATCTCAAAGAACCTGGCGATGCACTCCAAAACAAAGCACATTCCAATAAAGTATCACTTTCTATGGGAACAAGTTGCAGAGAAGAACATCAAAGTTTACTATGTGGGTGCACAATAACAAGTGGGAGATATATTTACAAAATCGCTCCCACGGGAAGCCTTTGAGTATCTTCACTAGAGACTCAGAGTAGTTTCTACTCCAAAATGAATGTTTTTGAATGATTATGTTATATGTATTAGATTTACATGAGGAAGCACCATAAAGAGGAAAATTTAGGTTAGGAGATCAGTTTCAGGAAGAGTTCAGTCAGGGGGAGTATCCCCAAGGACAGCTCAGTTAGGGGGAGAAACCCTAGATGGAAAGATACCTTTCCATTGATGACAAAGGGGGAGAGATTTATCAAATGTAGGATATAAATGATTGGAGAAAGAGAAAACAATTCTATATACATGGGGAGAATCCCCAAGGAGAGTTCAGTCAGGGGGATCATCCCAGAAGGGAGATACCCTTTTCCATTGATGTCAAAGGGGGAGAGATAGAAACAATGATGAGGAGTATAAGAATGAATGTTATCATGACTAAGTGTTGTCATCAATGTTGGTGTTACCATTAATTCCAAAGGGGAAGATTTTCAAATAGTTGTCTTAGGTTGATGGATAGTTGGTATGGATTTTTGGTTGTCATTGATGTCAACCATTGGAGAGTGATATTTTATATTGATGGCAACCTTTAGTGATTGATCTCAACCCTTGGAGAAAGTCCGATAGTGAGTTTAGATAACACAAAGGTTTGGGTAATGGACCCAAGTTTATTTGATGTATAACAATATGATTTTTAATATATGTTAAGGTAAGAATATTCTATATGGATAGTACATTTCATTCCATTTCCGATGGTATGTGGAATGTCACATAACTCCTCATGGTTAGAGATTTATGGCCATGTGAAGTTGGAAAACCTAGATTTGGGTAATGGACCCAAGTTTGTTTGATGGATAATGGTACGAGTTTTGATATATTTGCAGGAATGACTATTCTAGATGGATATTACAAGTCATTCCATTTGAGTATCTTCACTAGAGACTCGGAGTAGTTTCTACTCGAAAATGAATGTTTCTGAATGATTATCTTGTATGTCTTAGATTTACATGAGGAAGCACCATAAAGAGGACAATTCAGGTTAGGAGATCAATTTCAAAAAGTGTTTAGTCAGGGGGAGTATCCCCAAGGACAACTCAGTTAGGGGGAGAAACCCTATATGGGAAGATACCTTTCTCATTGATGACAAAGGGGGAGAAATTTATCAGATGCAGGATATAAATGATTGGAGAAAGAGCACAAAGTCCTATATACAGGGGGAACATCCCCAAGGAGAGTTCAGTCGGGGGGATCATCCCCAAAGGGAGATACCCTTTTCCATTTATGTCAAAGGGGGATATATAGAAACAATGATGAGGAGTATAAGCATGAATGTTATCATGACTAAGTGTTGTCATCAATGTTGGTGTTGCCATTAATGCCAAAGGGGGAGATTTTCAAACAGTTGGATTAGGTTGATGGATAGTTGGTATGGATTTTTGGTTGTCATTGATGTCAACCATTGGAGAATAATATTTTACATTGATGGAAACCTTTAGTGATTGATCTCAACCCTTGGAGAAAGTCCACTAGTGAATTTCGGTAACACAAAGGTTTGGGTAATGGACCCAAGTTTGTTTGATGTATAACAGTATGATTTTTAATATACGTTAAGGTAAGAATATTTTATATGGATAGTTCATTTCATTCCATTTCTGATGGTATGTGGAACGTCACATAACTCATGGTTAGAGATTTATGGCCATGTGAAGTTGAAGAACCCTCATGAGTCATCTAGAAGCCCCAAAAGGTAAAAGTAGTCAAAGTGGTTTAAGATATTTTAGAAGGTAAATAATAAGGTGAAGTGATGAGTGTACTATAAGTCAAAGTGAATACGAAATAAATTATTTAAATAAAAAATGTAATGGAGAAATTACTAAGTTGACAAGTGGCTAGAAGTGGGTTAACCCTAAAATAAGGAAAATGGGTTAAGATGATTAAAAGGTAACCCCTTGAGGAAGCTACATAAAAGTATAAATAAGAGGAAAGGATTTCTCATTTTAATCACACTTGAGCATATTGAATATATACAAGTGACTGAGCTAACCAAAGGATATCTAAGCCAAATTTAAGAGGGAAGGTGAAGTAAGGAACGCCGAAATTCAAGGTAGGATACATTCATTTGATGATGCTTTCTAAGGTATGTTATTTACAGGTCATCTCACCATTTTCACAGTAATTTTATTTCTAGAATGATTTAGACTGTGAAATTGGGAGGTCGTTGAGGAAACATATCCAAGTAGCCGTGGTACAAATTTCATCTTGTGGGTCATTATATTTTTGGAGTTACACTCTATGGAAAATAAGGTGTGTGGCTAGTCCTAAAACTAGTCTAAAACGTCTGCTTTGGGTAAAAATGTCATAACTTGTTCATAAAAGATGCAAATTCAGTAATACCACATGTGTTGGTCAGATTATAGTTTTTAGTATTTTGTGTTCAATTTTTAGATCGATACAACAAATATTTTGTGCGGGGCACTCTCTACAAGTTCGCTCTCTAGAATAAGCCAGAATGCAACAAGGTATGTCATTTTTTCGATAACTCATTTTCTGAGAGGTTCCAAGTAGTGACACCTAAAGGAATTGAATAAAACACATTGAAGAAAGTTGTGTACTATTTTCATAGATCTTTATTCATTACAGGTACATAGTTATGATTATTTAAAATTAGGGTTGTTGACTAATAAAAAACTAGTCATGTGAGACTAAAGTAAAGTTTGATGAAAATGCTAGTCTCTTGTTGTTAAAGTTAAGGAAGGTTTGCAGGTATATGATCATATATACCAGGTATATTACATAGTTACAAAATAGATTTGGATGATGAAATTGATGAGGGATTTTGGTTGAGGTACATGTTGGGTACATGGTTGAGATAAGTAGTTGATGAGTTGGCACATACATGAGGTGTATAGTTGATGATGTTGGTACATATTGATGAGTCATAGTTGATGAGTAGTCGATACAAGATTGGTACATACTTGGTACATKGTTGGAGGCACTTTTTATTAGTATTGTTGACACATGGTTTATGGATGATGTAGCATACGTGTATTGGTATATTATTAGAAGAACATATTGATATTGGTGATGATTATGAGTTGTTGTGTTATGMTTGGTTTATGCACATATTTGATATTTGTCTTGGTGATTGATCTTGGTGAGTAGATATGATTTGGTTGATAAGATTGATGAAACAGGTTGTTTTGATAGTTTGTTTGGACACGTTGTTGTGACACATTATTTTTATAGGTTTGGTGCATGGTTGATGCACTTGTTCATGGTATAGGTTGAGGTACAGGTTGGTGCATGGTTGATGCACTTGTTTATGGTACAGGTTGATTACAGGTCAAGGTACAAGTTGATGCATGGTTTAGGTTATTGGTACAAGTTGTTTGGTGCAGGTTGATTGGTAAAGGTTTACAACAGTATATCTCACAGTGATAGTGTGACAGTTGTTCCATCGTTCCACTTATACGTCATGGAGGTTGGATGGGGAAAGGAAAGGTGGTTGTAGCCACCTTGCGGTTGTAGGTGAAGAACATATGGTGTTGTATCCTCCTTCTGGTTGTAGCCAAAGAATTAGGGAGTTCGATCTTCCCTCGGGTTGTAGCCTAAGAAAGTAGGGGGTTGGAGCCTCCTTCCAGTTGCACTGGAAAACAAAGGAAGTTGGTGCTTCCAATGAATGTCATTCTTAAAGACATATAAGAAAACACATTTCGTGGTTTTTTCCCGCTTTGGGTTTCCACGTAAAACACTTGTGTACTATGTATGTGTGATTTCTCATTTGTTCATTGTTTATTTACTCTGTAACTATTGGATGATAATGATACATTGATATAACACTTGCATTTTATCGCGAAAAATGATTAAATTGATCTATTATTGATTCACCTGCCCTCTCAATAATCCAACAAAAATCATAGGCCCCTATGAACCTAAATACTCATCCCGAGTTCCAAGAATATGAAAATCAAACATCCCACCAGCCTAAAAGTGGTAGGGGTTTGGGTGTGTTACACCAATGACCTCTATACACTCTTATGATATTTATTACTCTCCTGTGATATTTACTATAATATTTATTATTTTGTTGTAGAGTATTGCTTTAGCACCAAAGGCAATTATTCCACGCTTACCTCTAGAGAAACAAAAAATTGAAAATGATTTAACTATAAACATTTGTACCAATATATTAACTGTTTTCATTCCACCAACACTTGGAAGTTTTATTGCACTCGAATCATTGAATCTATCTAAAATTTTCTTAGAAGTTTCCATTCCATATTCACTTGGGTATCTAAAAACTCTTATGGACATGGATCTCTCTTATAAATCCTTAACAAGGACAATACCAATTACTCTCAATACGTTGGAAGAGATTCACTATTTAAATTTATCTTTCAACAATCTCAACGAAGAAATATCAAAAGGAGAATTTTCTACAAATGAAATCATTATCATATCCTTAAGTGGAAATTTATGTCTCTATGGTCCACAAGTATTTTCCTTACCAGCATGTCCATCACGAAGAAGTTATTTTGATGTTTTGAGAAACGTATTATCGCCATTTTTTGGTGGTATTAGTTTTATATTATGTTTTATACTTTTGTGATTCCTCTCAAGAGGGAATTTCCATCTACAAAACTTTGATTTCCCACGATTTCATATGAAGATATTTCTAGAAAAACTAATGGATTTATTGAGGCCAAATTGTTGGGGAAGGATAGTTTTGGATCAGTGTAAAAAGGAATTTTTAATGATGGCATGATTGTTTCTATCAAGGTTTTCCATTTTCAAAATCAACTGGTTGTGAATTGTTATAAAGCATAGTGTAATTCGTTGCAAAAGTTTTGACATTGAAATCCTATGAGAGTCATAACCTCATGTTCCAACCTCCATTTTAGAGATTTAGTGTTCAATTTTATGTGTAATGGAATCTTAGAGAAGCATTTGTATCCTACTAAACATGACAAAAATGATGTATGTGAGTTGGGAATGAAAACACTATTAGATACTTCGATTATTGTGTCCCATGTCATGGAATATCTCCATAATGATTCTTCTATACAAGTAGTGCACTATGATATAAAACCAAGCAATGTGTTGCTCGATGAAAACATGTTTGGCCATGTAACAAATTTTGGGATTGCAAAATTAATTGGTGAAACCTCCTATGACTCACTTACTTCAACAATTTCTTTGAAAGGATTGATGGGTTACATTTCACCGGGTATAGATTTATAGTAACATTATTTTGATTTTGTATTTTCTTCACATAAATTTTATATGTATTTGTTGAATAAGTTTTGATCGAAGTTTCCTTGAATGTAGAGTATATTTTATTGGGTGAGAGCGTTTCCACTCAAGGGGATGCTTATAGTTATGGAATTCCATTATTGGAAATGCTTATTAGAAAAAGGCCAACTAGTGACATGTTTGCAGGAGACTTGAGCTTGCATAAGTGGGTGAACTTAGCATTTCCAAATAAAGTGAAAGAGGTAATTAACAATCATCACTTGACTGAGATGGATGGAGATGAAATTGAAGAAAATAATACATATAAATGTCTACTTTCTTTCCTACATGTCGGTTTTCTTTGTTCAAAATATTGACCTGAAGAATGTCCAACCATGAGACATGTGTCAAATGTGTTGGAGAGCATTAGAGAGGATTTGGTGGAAAATGGAGTTTCTTCAAGGAGATTAAGACAAAGTTTATTTTCTTTGCTTGTCAATAGTAAATGAAATACAGTAGGGAATAGTGCAATGACATAAGAGATCTAAGTTCTACATTTTAGTTTCTAAATATTTATATTCTTCTAGCTACAAATATTTATATTATTTTAATATTTAAAGAAAATTGATATTATTATAATACTTGAGAAATATTTCTCAACATTAAAACTAGATGTTTTTGTAAATCCATATTTTAATGGCATCACAAAACTAGATATTGAAAACTAGATGTTGTGGTAAATCCATATTTTAATGGCATCTCAGAACTGGATGTCTTAATGTGTTTCATCTTTTAATCCATTAATGAAACAACTCATGAAAGGGTTTTATGGATTCTTCTCATGAAAGTCATTCTCTTTTATTCTTAATCATCTCCGAAATTGGAGAGATCATCCTATGAAAATATCTCTCTTTCAAGCATTTTTACTGCCAAAGCTTTCACATATTCCATTTAGTAGAAACTTTGTAGTTGTCCTCACAATAAATTTTTGTATTTATCGTTGCATGGAACTTGTTAGTCATTAGTGATTTTTCATATCCCTAATAAGTTCAGAAAAATCAACTTTAAATTTTAGCAGAGGAGCAAAATGATTTGGAACACATCTGGAGGGCTGTTAAATTTTAGAAAATAGTTTAAATTGGTCATAACGAGTTCTAAAGTAGTGGGGATGGAAAGAAATCAAATATCAATTTTTACAATTGCGATCGAGACAGATCAATGACTGGTGTGCATCATGGTCATGGAAAGTGCACGGAGGTTAATTCCATAAAGTGGTTCTGAAATGGAAACCACGGGTTTTGAAGGTAGAGATGTGTCAGCATGGGTATGATTGGGGACAAGAAAGTGATTTACATTGAAACCATTGGCCCGTCGCTCTGAAAATTTGAATATTATAAAGTTGATGTGACTTTTATTTTTTTTATCTTTGTCAAAGAGGGAACTATTGGAGTTGTTGCAACTATCACCTTCATCCAATTTTCTAATTCTCAGTGCCATTATAATCACTATTACCACCTATTTTTTCTTACTTCCATGAATCCCATCATTCTCGAAGTATCTAAACAAAACCCAAAAAATAATGAAGAAGACCTAATTGATAGAGATAATGATTTTAATGACCCTGAATTCACTATTGCTCCTATTTCTCAATTAAGAAGTAACTTAGCTGACATTAGAGGGAAAGGTTTTCCATTTTTGGAGTCTGTCCAAGCTTCTCTCATTTTGTATGCATCTGAATTGTGTTTTTTGTTTCCTAAATTTATAGGATGGTGTGCAGAGAAAATCTTATAGTAAAAACAATTTGTAATTGATAAAAAGGGGTCTAAAGTCTTGTGTAAAGTGATGTTGTGTTAGTCAGGGAGTCGTTAAAAATTCCTAAGTCTTTCTCTGAGAATTAAAAACCTTTTGATGAGGAAGAAATGATTAGAGTCTATAGGGAGTTTCAACTAGAGATTAAGACTCTATTTTTAAGAATGATTATCAATCTTGATCATTTACCAAAAAGTGTTTGTTTTCCCTTAAGCATCGATATCATGGTCAGTGAGGTTCAATGTGTTTTCTCTTTGTTCAGTTAGGTTTTAGTTATTTATAGTGATAGATTCGTAGTTGAGGTCATGTTAGGGTAAAATAATTAATATGGGTAATACTTTCATGACAATTGGGCCTCCAAAATTCCTAGCAACAATTTTTTGGCCGAATGTTGCACGTCAAATTTAACAGCGCCCTTGAAATTTGTGTACAATTTTTTTTGGATGAATTATTTTCTTGTGGTAATCATATTTCAGCCGAAATACTTTTTGTCCAAAATGTTTATTTTTAACGGATTTCATTAAAAACTAGGTTTCAGGCGAAAGAATATTTCGACCGAAAACCTGAAAATGGGACTGTTTGTAGGAAACTGCAAAATCCGTCCATCTTACTTCATATTTGGAGGTAACAGACACCTACAAATACTCATAATGTAGTTTCAAAATTGATACCAACATTTTAAAAATTGAATCTACTTTCATTGGGTATAATTTGTTTTCATTTTCATTGTTTTTATCTATTTTTATTTAATTTTATTAAAAAATCATTGCATAATATTTTTAGGTGAGATTATGATTCAGTGAAATGAAAAATCCATATCTCTAAAAATACATAGTGGAATATTATGGAAAATTTGTATTCATAATCCTTAAACTGTTCTTTTCAAAAGGGTATTTTTAGATTTTACTTTTAAGTAAAAATTCAGATAGATACATGGTGGATGAAAACATGTGTTTAAAATATGTAACTTTTCAGATTGGTCAGCTTAAAAAAATTCTAGAAATTATAAAATTCTTCCGTTAGATTCAAAACTATAGTCATCAAAAAATAGAGTCTCTGTAGATTGTTGCAGTATATTTCATTTGTCAAAAACAAAATTTTAATAATGGATACATTGTTGTGGGAAAAAATAAATCATTTTCTTTCCCTTCATTTTTAAGGAACATACTGTCAAACAATTACCAAATTGACATATCAAATCTCAATAAAATCAAATTGAAAAATAGTCAGTAGAAGGCTAACAAAATTATTCACAAGTTTTGTTTTTACAGTAAAGTAAAATTCTAAATAAAAAAAATACTTTTGTTTACCATAAGTTGAAGAACCTATTAAAATTAAAAAAAAAAAATTCATAAAACAAGAAAAAGTGTTACCCATCTTCATGATTTTACCCATTATGTTTCCTGCTCAAATTCTTCTAGTCAGATTCAGGTCAAGTTATCAACATTAATTTTGACGATTTCCTAGTTGACACTATCCACAAACAGCGAGTGAAAGTTTACTCTCTTAGACACTTCAAATATTGTACATATCAAATGAATATTTTTCTCACCATAAACAATGTAAAAATCCTTGAATCACAATCAATATCTGTTGAAAGAAACATGCTGAATTCAGTGCACAAACAACTAGTGAAATTTTAGTCTCCTAGACAATTCAAATGTTGTACATATCTAATGAATATTTTTCTCATCGACAACAATGTAAATATCCTTGAAGCACAATCAATATCTTTTGAAAGAAACATGATGAAGTCATTTCAAAGGCCTACTAGATGATTTTGAATGTTAAAATGCCCAAAGTTATTGAAGAAATGAGAATTCACTTGCAGAATCCAGAAGACAGAGCATGAGATTGGACCCTTTTCACAAATTCTACAGTAATATGAGTATATGTCTTTCATGTGTTTCATTATTTGTTTCCCCTCTTTTTGAACCCCTGAATTTTTTCTCTAGAGTTCATAACACAAAGAATCATCTATGAAACTGAAAATTTCATCAACTATCATAGAGAAAGAAATACAAAGTTTCCTTATATGATTGGACCATTCATTGTAAAATCCAGTTCATGTCTAGCACAGGTTGAGGAAAAGCTTAAAGATTTTGTTTTTTCACAAATTTTAGGTAAAAAATAAGATCCTCATCAGATCATATCTAGGAGGAAAATGAATAATAATGCTCCATATGAGCATCAGCCTATTGAAGGCCTAGAAAATTTTGTAAATATTGAAGAATGTGTGGATTTTGAAGCCCCCTGTCAAAAAAGGTACCAACAGAATAAAGTATTCCAAAGGTGGTAATTAAGGTTCCAAAAGCTAGTACATAGAGTAAGAGGAATGTTTTAGAGGAAATGGACATAGACCATGAACACAATGCTAGAAAGAAAATGAAAACCATCCAGAAAGAGAAGTATGTAGACTTGGAGGATGAAGGGCCTAAAGAACAAACATGCTTAGACACGGTGGAGAGTCGAACAAGTGTAATTGAATCCAGACCTCAATTGGAAAGTGAAGGTAGTTCAGAAGACTTCCATAGCCAACAATACTATTTTTCTCAGGCCTCAGGGGAAGCCTCCCAATCAAATGAATATTTATCTAAATGGTATGAAGAAAAAATAAAGGAATCATTAAGTGAGAATAGGAATCTAATGCTTGAAGTAAAGAAATATTCCCATCACAAGTATTCATTATTCATAGTCAGAGACACAGAAAGGAAAATAGTCAACGTTGCCATAGAATAATAATATAATGTCTCTGAGATAAAAATAAATTATGATAAAATTAGTGCCCCAGATAAGATTCAATTCCACAAGTAGGATAGTGACCTACTATATTCAGATTATTTAAATTTAAATTTGAAAAATGAAAAATTAACATTAGTGGTTGCCAATATTGAAGTTCAGCTTAGATAGGAAAAATAAGAAAGTAAAGCATGGAAGATTCAAATAAAGAAACTTGAATTTGATGTCCCTAAAGAAATGAAATATTTGTTGGATGAGAAAGAAAACATTTTCACATCCTGGAGAAAAATTTGGAAATGCCTGCTACAGAGCATCCAAAGACTGCAAAACTTGTAGCATTGAAACATGAAAAGGAAGCTTTAAAGAAGCAATCACTAGATCTTCAGTCTAAATTTATGCAACTGGAAAAGGAAAAATTATAATGGTCAAAATAAAATATAGAAATGGCAACTAGAGTCGTAGCTTTTTATTCTGCTATACCCTTTGTCACACCCTCTACTACTGAAAGAAAATCATGCACTGAAGACATTGTCCAGGCAATGTCTCTGGTTATCTTAAAGGATGGGGAAATAAAATAATTGAAAGAGAATATCAAAAAAATTGAACAAGAGGCACAGAAAAGGGATGAAAGAGTTTCACAACTTAAAAAGTAAAATGTCGTCCTTCATGAAAAGGTGAATAAGCTAAACTCCAGGTTTAAAGGAAAAAATTTGTTACAAGCATCCAAGCACATCATACAGGACTCCATATTAGTTGAGGTTAAAAAACTTAGGACATGTATAAATTTTGTTAATGATGAGGACAACATTGTAGTTTTGGCTAAAAAGAGATGCACAATTATTAATGAAACTTTATAAAAAAGACCAACACAATGGGCCCAGGACACTATCAATCTCCTTAATACAGTTCCTTCATCAAGTTTGCAGATAATTGGGGTCAAATATAGAATTTTTTTCATAATATGGGCTAGAAGAATCATAACCAAGAACAACCTCTCGAATTCAGTCCATAATAAAGAAACCCAATTGGAAAAGAGTGTTAAGGATTTTTTTGAAGAACTATTTATCAGAGGTATTCCATCATTCTGGTATGGAAAGGGAATGTTACACGAACAAGAATCCTACAATGCACTCTTTACACAAGCAAGGATGGATCACTCTAGGTGACTTAGATGAAGTTTTAAACGGGGCAACTGTGGTAAAACACTTAGCCACATATTTTGAAATTTTGAATAAATTTAACATAATAAAATTCGGTGTGCCTTTCATGTCGTATTCGTGTTGCATCAATTTGGAAATTTTAATAAAATAAATGATGCATTATGATATTCCTTCTGAATTGCAGTGGAAGGAAATAGTAAGATTGGGTAAAACTAAATGTAATTTTCCAGGTCCTAGTAAAAGACCATCCAGATGACAACAAAGTATGGATCCACACATCATCCAATCAGATTAAGACACTACCAATTTCAAAGGGGAGAAGATAAGGATAAAGCTGCTAAAATATCTCAAGGATCCTGATTTTCTGAACTACTTTTCTCAATTCTTGTAAATCAATTTCAAACAGAATTTCATTGGTTTTTATAAATATTGTAACACATAATGTACAAAGGGTGGGAGAAAGTTTGATGAATTGAGTATTATGAGAGTCTTTGTATTGTAATATTTTCCTGAAGAATTAATAAAGTTGGGTGATCCAAGGCTTCTAGGATCTAGGCTTGCTTCCAGGGATGATTTTTAAGTATGGAGATTTATTTTTAAATGTAGAAACCTTGGCGAATCTTACTAATCCTTCATATATCAACTATAAAATGTTTAGCGATATTTTTGTAAAAATATTCAAATTTATAAGGATTTTATATAGTTTTTATAAACTTTTGGCGATTTTTAGGGCAGAATAATTTTATCCTATAGAATTTGGGAGAATCAATTTTATATTGGAGAATATTTTTTTGGGAAAAACCATGGAAAATTAGCCCATGAGAGAAATTTAGCCCCTTAAATCATCCTTTATTTCTTCAGATATTCATGTGCCAGTGACTGTGTAGCATGTTCACTTGAATGTATGTTCTTCTTTCAATTTACTGCTCTCTTTTCATATATGAATGCTATTCAATTAAATATTGTTTCAAAATTCATCATGTCGATGCTCTATCACATAGTTTAGAATATAAATGGTGTTTTCTTCTACTAAAACAATTTAAGAAATTTCAAAAGATGATTTCTTAAAGTGTTGATTTATGTTTTCCTTTCATCCTTTCTACTACAACGACATTTAAATTAAAAACCAACACACAGTTAGTGTTTACTTTGTCTCTGAAGTCTTTTCCCATTAATTGACAGATTACCCACATATTCATAATATTCAACCTTTTGACTCCATGCCCAATGGATTTCTCATAGGATTAAACATCAAATCTCATCCAAACATTTATTCACAATCCATGGACCTAACCTCAAGAAACAAAAATCAAATCAGTCCTTTCAGTGACTAATTTGGGAGAGATCCCTATCTAAGACTGGAAAGGTTAGATTGTGGTTTCTAAAGTTGGTTTTTGGTTACCTCTTGTTTTCTTTTCTCAACTAAATAAATTACGGAGTGATAACATAATTGAAGGATAACTTTTATTGCTTTTCAATGCAATGCACATTACATCCAAATCGTTAATTCTTTTATGGCAATATGTCATAATGTTTGCAAATTATTTTCCACTTTAATTTCTCTACATGTTCACTGAGGTTTGCATGCATCTGTGTTTGTAACATTTTATATATTTTATGACTAAATCATATTGTAACCATGGAAAATAAAAATAATATAAATATATAATGAAAAAAATTGAAGCCACAAGATACAATTTCAGAGTATTCACTTACTGTATTGCATAGGGTTCACTCCATAGTTACGATTTCCAGTTAATGTGGCTATATTTTAACATTTAATTTGTCAAGACTTACTGAAAATGGATTCCTCCAGTTCTTTTGTATCTTTCAACAAAGGCCTTCCCAAAGGTTCCAGCTTATTTTTAAATCCCTACAAATTGTAGTAGTGTGTTTCATCAAGATTTTATAATTGGGTTTGCTTCTTCAAATGATATGAATACATTAAATAATATTTTGACATTTCCCTTTTATATATTTCTGATTCTAATTATTAATTATGATGGATTATAAGGTAAACAATCCCTCTCACTATGCAACCCTTGTTTCCACACCTAATCTTAGGGACTTGTTTAGCTAAAAAGGTAAAACTAGATTGTGGAAATGTGTATATCATTTACTGATGTTGTATATCATAACTATTTTCAAATTTCAGATTGAATTTTTCATCTTCTTTTTCATTGTAAATTTGTTACTACAGTTGGAAAATTGAAAGAGATGAAGTAAAGTGACATAATGTAGTTCCTTGTTCTCTATTTTTCATTGTAAATTTGTTATTGCAGTTGGAAAATTGAAAGAGATGAAGTAAAGTGACATAATGCAGTTCCTTGTTATCTATTTTTGTGTTTCTTTACTTTTGTCCATCCAAGTGTCTCTGTGACTTTTTATTGCTTATTTTGTGAAACATTTGTTCTCTTCTCGAAAATTGCTAGGATTTTATATAGGTTATATACTGTAGAAACCTTGAAATTATTAAATCTTCAAAACGTACTCGCAAATATTCTTTTATATTTCTAGGACTAGTATTTTCCCAAAACCTATTTATGGTTTTATTTTTTACTTTCAACTTCTTTCTTGTTCATTCTACTATATTTTTTGAGAGAAGATTCCTCTTGATGTGTAAATTTTAAACTATTATGACTAATCAAGGTATGAACAGATGGGATGCAAAATTCCATGACTCTTCTTATTCCCTTGTCACAAAATATTGTTTATACACCTCCCTACAAATGAATGGCAGTTAGTATTGGTGATGACTTCTTATTGTTTTATTTTTTCTGAATAGCTTCATAACTTTTTTTCCATAATCTAGTGCTTGCATCAAGAGAAGAAAGATATTCAAATGGAATATTTTCAAAGAATGACAATACCAACATCCACACACCTCATTATTTCATTAATCTTTAATATATATATATATATTTAAATAGATATATTTTGTCTCTCTTGTGAGGACACAGATCGTCGATAGTATGAATAGTTATCACAACTATCGACCACTCGTCTCTCTTGTGAAAAATTGTTCATCGCAGAAACTAGGATAGGTTGTTTCTTTTGCAATGAAGAGGATCGTCGATCATATGAATAGTTTGTCTCTCTTGTGATGATCTGTTTGTCATATAAACAAGGATAGGTCGGTCGTCTCTCTTGTGATGATCATCCTCAATTGTTGTTTGTGCAACAATCATCCTTGGTTTTTGTTCTTGTGAAGATCATCTTTTCTTGTCGTTCTTGCTACGATGACCATTGGGTGTCTCTCGTGTGATGAGCACTGTAATTTGTCTCTCTTGCAATGACCTCCATAGGTCATCTCTCTTGCAATTACCTTCTGAGGTTCCTTGCATGTTCGAAGGCACATGAAGTGACTTTTGAGGGTCCCAATATTTGTCACAATATCCAAGGCATAACATCACAAGAGCGTCGAAATGGCCATCACAAAATGACCCAAAGTTACTAGTGTTTGTTCCACAAGTTTATAATTTCCTAGAATTTTTACATTGGTGTGCTCAAAGATACATTGCATCCATAAGAATGCTAGTAAACAAGAATGGAACTTTATTATTTGATATCAAGCATGAGTCTATTTTTCAGATGGTTAGGGTTTCAGAATTCAACAAGGGTCAAGTTATTAATGAAAAAACCCTGGCACGTAGTCTTAAACAATCGAGCATCCAAGAAAGCCAATATTCTATTCAAACTTTGATGAAAGATAATACTGGTATATTTCATGATTTAAATACCTACAAAATCAATATGTTTACACTGAATGTATAGGAATTCGTTTGTATGATATGCTCAATCTTGGGTTATAAATATGATAAATCTTTTGACAATATTATTTTAATATTTATGAGATAAATTTTCCTTCCTACCACATGAATAATGGCCATATTTTACATTGCACATTTTATTTAAGAGTATATTCATGAATATATTAAGGATTTTCCTTTAAACATAGATTTTTGTTTCCAATTGTATTTGGTTTACTTGCACCTTTTTTAGAGAAAGAATGAATTTCATATTTTATACCTAGAAACTAAAAATGAAGTTGGAGAGATTGCCTCAATAATTCATTGGACCTACCTAGTTAGAAGTAAACCTCAAAATGTGGGTTTTTATGTTTATGTAAATTCCTTCATGTCTACAGTTTTTACTCTTCTTCATGAGAAGAGTCCGCCCATAATTCACCTAGAGATTAAAAAGTTGTTTCATGAATATTCAGAAACTCAATTAGGAGATTGGTTCCTTTTCAAAGAACATACATATATAATAATGTAGGGTGCAAAGGTAAAACCTTTTAAACTTCAAAGTTTATTAACCATGAGAATTTTTTCTTTAGAATTCTTACGGAAAATTATTAATGTTGATGAGGTTTATTTTATTCCTAGAAGAAAAAAGACTAACTTTAATCCCAAAAGGGAAATTTGACCTTTTATTGTGCATAGTAGGTCAACATTGCAGGTGCTCGAAACAATGTTACAAGAATGAGGAATTGAAAAAGGAACAACTTTTCAATATGAACCTTTAGGGTTTATTAATAACATAAGACTAAATATTGATATTTCAGCATATAAGCATCAGAATACTGGATCTTTATATTTCATCATATAAGAATAAAAGAAAACCTGATCTTGAATAGATTAGAAATCTAGATGCTTGGGAGGAAATACATATTTTTCTTCAAGAACAGATACAAAAAGAAACTCAATCAACTCAAGAAGTAAATATTGACACACCTCTATAACAATAAAATGAATTGAAAAGGATTCTTAGCATGGATATTCAAGATTTACTAGAAATAGAAAAAAGAAAATCAAACAAGAAATCTAGAATTGAAGTGATCGAAGATGATGGTCTATTGGAAGAAGCTCAACCTGAGACAGGAACATTGGAAAAGATTCAAAAAGAAGTTGCTTACTCAAAAGACACTTTTACATCAGTATTTATGAAGCCACCAAGAGAAGGGTCTATATATATCAAACCACAAAGTGTATTTTCCAAATATGATGATATGAAAAACAAGAACGAACAAATTAAAAAGATTTGGAGCCAAAAGCTAAATCAAGATTCTCCAAATACAAGATTGTTATCTTGAATCAACTTTCAAAAAGTAAGGTTGAATTTGAAAATATTAGAATCATTTGGTCCAAGCATTCAAGCACATGACAATTATAAGGAAACTAACTTTTCCCTAAATATTGATGACATTCCCTTAACAAACAAAATGGGCCTACATAATTAGAAAAGGGATATGGTCAATAAAGATATTGTGAGGACTACTCTTAGCTCACAAAGATTGTAGAAAATGAATAATCATCTTAAATTATAGTTGAAGAAGGAGTAAACAAGTTCAAGAGTGAATAAGACAATAATAGAGTATTTAGAGAAAATGTTAGTTAAAGTAAGAGATGCTACTACAAAAAAATAACCTATTAAAAATCTAGTAAGTGACAAAGATAATGAAGTTTCTATTTTGAAAAAGTGATTAAATTTGTCTGACATGGATCATGTACAGACACCAGAGATTTTGGCTATTCAAAAGTAAAAGGAAAAATTGATTGAAGTCATAACAAATCTAAATGAACAAATTTTCTCTCTACAACAACAAATACAAGTAATAAAACAAGGAATACCCTCATCATCTTCAGTTGGCACATTTGTAGGTAGTTCATAGGAATTAGTGAGGGAATTAGCTGATCTAAATGCTAAAGATATTGAGATAGATGAATCAAGAAGGAAAATTTCAACTTATGAAACTAAGACTAATCTTTTGAAATATCATATTGGGGAAAAGTAAAGGCAACTCAAAAAGATACAGGGATCAAAAGAAAAATTGCAAGAAGAGTATGATACATTGAAGATAAAGCTTTTAGGAAAATCCCATTTAATGGGAGCATGACAGTTAATTTGGGATAAAACTATGGAGCATCTAAATAGGATGTGTAAATGCCTTATCATAATGGATGAATAGGATAGCTTGGTCAAGAAGGTTGAAAAATACATTGTAAAGGATGAAAAAGAATTAGGAGACAAGTCTCAAGTTGTCAACAAAATCATCAGAATTATTAACTCCGAGACAAAAGAGGAATTAAACCAAATTAGAGTTAAAGATAGAACAAGTACAATTATGGAATTTGAAAGAGTTCTTACTAAAAATAAATTAATTCAACAAGTTCAAAGTAAACTTGTTCACCTTCAAAGAAATGTGCAATGGTATAAAAATCATTATAAAAAAATGGTGGAAATGGTATTACCTAAATACTATGGTAAAAAGGGAAAATTTCTCTCTCTACCATAATACCAACAATTATTGATCTCAGCAAGGGAAAATGTAAATAAATTCAAGGGAGTTACTGGAATATTAAAAGGTCAAACCATTTTTTCATCTTTTAGATGACGACTTCTTTTTATTATTGCATTGAGAAATCTATTTCAAACTACTCCAATGTACGAATCATGTACCGATATGGAGAAATATTATAGAAGAACGAAATCATGTAAATATCCTTTGAATCAAGAGTGGGAGAAATTTGCACAAATCCAATGACTCGGCCAACAACATGGAGAAAAAATATGAATTCCAAGTCTGTTCCTTAAGTTTTGGTATTTAGTTTGTCTATTTTTGTAATTTTCACTTAAGACTAGGAAAATCCAATCAATTTGGTTACACGTTTTTTTTTATCTATAAAGGAATAATTGAAGAATGGATTTTCTGTAGAAATGCATGAGATTTTGTTTCTTATTTATGTGAGTCATTTTCTTTCTATGTGTTGTTTCTCATGTTATCATAATTAATCTTTTTCAAACTATTGTATTTAAGTTATGAATGGATTTCATTTAGTAATATTTCTACGACAGTTTACCTATTGAACATTTATTCAAGTATAGACTTTCCTCTATTTTTATGTGAGCAGAATAAGACCTAGATCTCCATATTTGTTTATTATTGATTGATATGTTTCATAATTTAGATACACATATCATGTTCCTACTATTGAAATTAAAGTAATATATATCAAAAATAGATACCTTACTTTATATCTCAATTTTGTTCACTCTCATTCTTCTTTTCATCTCTTGATTATTTATGAAAAACTTAAAGAAAAAGATACTTACTCAATATTTCTAATGATTAGATTATTGAAATTTCATTATTATTCAAAGGTGGAAAGGAAGTATCAAATTAATTATAATTATATTGGGATTCCTCACATTGTTTTGTGAGCCTAGAAAAAATCTCATGAACAACAATGTTCATGATCATTCCATTCCTCTAGTCCCAAGTCACCTTCCTCCCAATGTTTTCCCTTATCCTCATCCCTTTGCATAGAAGAATGAAATTGAGAAAATTGTTCAATAATTTCTTGAGGCAAGTATTATCTGTCCTAGTTCCAATCCCTATACTTATCCTGTGTCCATGGTACTCAATAAATCAGGAACTTGGTGCATGTGCCTTGACTTTTGTGACCTCAAAAAAATCACCATGAAAGACAAATTTCCCATTCTTGTCATTGATGACTTGTCAGATGAATTGATCTATGCTCACTAGTTTACTAAACTTTATCTTTGTTCTCGCTACCACCATATATGTATGAAAGAGGAACACATTGCTAAGAATTTATTTAGAACTCGTGAAGGTCACTATGAGTTCTTGGTCATGCCTTTTGGATAATGTAATTCTCACTCCACTTTCTAAAGTATCATGAATCATGTTTTTCGTCATTTCCTCCATCATTTTGTCTTATTTTTATTTGATGATATTCTCATATATAGTTAAACTTGGACAACCCATCTCTCCCATGTGTATTAAGTTATTCATCTACTCTCTCAGCTAAAAAATTTCCTCAATTAGTCTAAATGTGCTTTTGGAGCCTAGGAAGTGGAGTACCTGGATCATATTGTAGGCAAGGATGGAGTACGGGTGAATCATAATAAAATTGTAGCTATGAAGGACTGGCCTTACCATGAAACCCTTATGATATTGTGTCGTTTTATGGGTTTAATGAAACATGATCACAATGTTTTTCAGAATTATGGAAAAATTGCAACACCTCTCACTACTCTCCTTAGAAAGAATTATTTCACTTGGACTCCAGTTGATGATAAACCCTTCCATGCATTGAAACATGATATTTTTATGTCGAATAATGTCATAGAAAATCCTRACTTCACTAAGACTTTTGTCATGGAATGTGATTCTTTTGGGAAAGTGTAATATACCAGATATAAAAAGTATGCAGAACAAAAATAAAATGCTAGAAATGGYAGAATAACAGTAATATAACCAGAACAATCACCACAATAACACTAAAATGATATAAGAATAAGAACATAAATAACACTTTGATTCTGAGAGCAATGTTCACGGGCTCTTCGAGGGGGTAACCTCMAGTTGAGCAGAGCTCTATTACAATAATCTCCAAGCTAGGGTACTCATACCCTCGACTCMTATTTATACTAAATATTTCTATCAAAAGAGGCATCTAGAGGAATATCCTTCTAGAAGTGGAAGCTTCTATTAGGTCTTATTACATTYGACTTATTCYATTTTATTRTAAGGCCTTATTAATATTGACCTTTATTACATCCGAATATATTGCTCTACCTATGTGCAAGTTAGGATCCTAACATTTCCTCCCCCTTACAAATAGCCTTGTCCTCAAGGCTTGAGATGTGGAAACTGTTGTAGAATGGTAGYTGGTTCCCAAGTGGMATCTRYTGGAGTTGTATATTTCMACTAGACTAACACTTCCATGGTTCTCTGACACAGGCGATGCTCACACTGGTCCAAAAGGGCTTGTGGTTGTAGCCAAATGGATCCTTCTTCGGCTAACTCAGGAAGGTTGGTTTGAATTTGGCACTTAGTTCCAATCACCTTCTTTAAGAACGAAACAATAAAACAGGATGTAGCTTCAAATGACTAAGAAAATACAACTGATAGGATACTTATCCCACATGCTTGAGAATGGTATAAGGACCATAAAATTTGGGCACTATCTTCTGACAATGCTCAACCTTGAGGGAAGTTTGCTTGTAAGTTTATAGTCGAAGAAACACCTGATACCCTTCTGAAAATTGTCATTCAGAGAGACCTTGATATGCTTCTTGCTTCATGCGATTCTGTGCCATGACCAAATTCTCTTTGAGGGTACAAAGAATAGCCTCTCGAACTGTAAGTTTTTGGTCAACCGCCTGGACCTTCGAGACACCAGGTAAGTAAGAGAAAATTGAAGGTGGATTTTGTCCATATACCACTTCAAAAGGAGTCATGCATGTAGTTGTATGGTATGAAGTGTTGTACAAACATTCGTCTAGGGGTAACCATTGAGCCCACTGATTTTTCTTTTTCAAGGCAAAAAACCTCAAATATGTTTCCAAACACTTGTTGACAACTTCCGTTTGACCATCAGTCTCGGGATGATAAGTTGTGCTAAGATGTAATTTGGTGCCTTGTAGCTTGAATAGTTCTTTCTAAAAATTGCTTGTGAGAGTTGGGTCGCGATCAAAAACAATAGAGTGTGACATGTCATGAAGCTTGAAGACCTGATCCATGAAAATTTGAGCCATCATGGATGTTGTAACCGGCTGTTGAAGAGCACAGAAATGAGCATACTTAGAAAGGAAATCAACAACCACCATGATGACTGATTTATTTCCCTATTTGGGTAAGCCTGTAATAAAATCCATAGAGATATCCTTTTAAATAGCAGGTGGAATTGGAAGCGGTTGTAGTGTGACTGGAGATTTGACTATTTCTCCCTTGTTGCATTGAAACACATCACATTCAGTGACAAAAGTACGAATTGTTTCATACCATCCCATAAAAAATAACGTTTGACCCTATCATAGGTTTTGGTGAACCCGAAGTGCCCCACTGTGGGTGTAGCATGAAGCTCATAAATTACCGTGGATTTAAGCTTTGATTGTTTACTTAAATACAAATGGCCTTTATATCGAAGCTCATCATGGAGACAATAGTATTATGGGGAAGATGGAGCATTGGACTGCAATTGTTGGATCATATGCGAACTTTTTGGATCTTGTAGCCATTCCTGGCGAACACATTGGAGCCAATTTGGTACAATGAAGGAAAGAGAAAAAAGGGATCCTTCATCTTCATATTTTTGGGAGAGTCCATCCGCCACCACATTGTCTTTTCCTTTATTGTAAATGATCTCATAATCATATCCAAATAGCTTAGTCACCCATTTTTGTTCCTTCAGGGAGGAAATGCATTGTTCCAGAAAATACTTGAGCCTTTGATGGTCTGTCTTAATTTGGAAACATTGCCCCAATAGAGAAGGGATCCACATATCAACGACATGCAAAATAACCAACATTTCCTTTTCATAGATTGATTTTCCCATATTTCTTTCAGATAGTTGCTTGCTGGTAAAGGCCAAAGGCCGACCCTCTTGCATAATGACAACACCAATTCCTTTCCCTGAGGTCTCACATTCCAAGACAAAGGCCTTTGTGAAATCAGGAAGGGCCAGGACTGGAGTGGTTCACATGGCCATCTTCAAGGTTTGAAAAGCTTGAGCAACGGCTAGAGTCCAAGTGAAAGATTTCTTTTTTAGGAGAGCAGTGAGAGGTGCTGCAATCTTTCCATAATTCTTAACAAACTTGCGATAATAACCCGTTAAGCCCAGAAATCCACGCAATATTTTGAGAGTGTTTGGGTGAGGCCAGTCTTGCATAGATTCAATCTTTTTTGGATCCACCCTGATGCCATTCTTTCCAACCAGATGACCCAAGTATCCTACTTCTAAGGAGCCAAAATCACATTTAGATTGTTTTAGGAAAAGTTGGTGCTGAGAGAGTAGATGGAGAACTCGATCCACATGAGAAATATGGTCTGTCCAATTTTTTATATAGATGAGGATATCATCAAAGAAAACTAAGACAAAATGATGGAGAAAAGGATGGAAGGCATGATTCATGAGGCTTTGGAAGGTGGAGGGGGCATTACACAAGACAAAGGGCATGACCAAAAAATCATAGTGGCCCTCATGAGTTCTAAAGGAAGTCTTGGGAATTCCTGCCTCTTTCATACGTATCTAGTGGTATCCCGAATGAAGATCAAGTTTAGTAAAGAATTGTGCGCCACTCAATTCATCCAGGAGGTCATCAATGACAGGAATGGGAAA
>ML819652.1:90917-103000 GCA_009831015.1 Picea engelmannii
GTCAAAATACAATAAGGGTGTGACAAAATGTTTGTTTTGTGGAAAATCTGGGCATCTCAAGAAGGATTGTTGGAAAAGACAACAAGCATCCAAAGATGACTCCACAAAAGAAGAAAATTCAGCTACAGGTAGGGCTAATGACGTTTTTTCTATCTGTTGTGTCTCTCCACTTGTGTTTGCATAGAAGGTGAAATGTGGTGATGGTTGAGTCATCGTGAAATAATATTAATAATAAATGTATTTACTTTGGAGTTGTAGGAATTATTGATTGCATGTAAATGGCATATGTCTGTAATACCTGGTAGGCATGCATACCCCTGCTTTATCATGTCACCTATGAAAAGTCTAGAAATATTTTTAGGTAGATTGAATATGTGGGGGGGCATGTATGTTGGGTTAACCTTGACTCGATGAAAGAGTTAATGAGTTAAATCCATTTTTAGGTCAAAGAAGGTGGTTTTTCGAGTCCATGTGTTTTGGGTATCCCGTGGTATTGTGTCCACAAATTGCATGTAATGAAGCCTATAAAAGGCTTGGTGAACTCCATTTTAAATGGGCCTGGAGGTAAGCAGTGAAGGCTTAATTGACTGGTTTGGCCGGATTTGGTCAAGGTTGTTCGAATGTGAAGTTGGAGGTGGAGCAGTGTGTCCAGTTTAGAAAGGTGGGTTTGTAGAAACGATGATGCGTTGGCAGATCAATCAAGTGTCTGAGAATATATTATGAAGGTAAGTTCATATCCGTGGAACTTAGAAAGTATTGCAAGGAATTTGGGATCGAATAGACATGTTCAGTAATGCGAAGTTGCAACAATAGTTGTGGACAAGAGTGGTTGTTCTATCGGGTAATTCGGTCACCATCGGTTGCAAAAGACATGAAGATTCAGGAAGAGGTATGAATAGGTCATCTGGAAATTACTCAAATGTGAAATTATTTGGCTATGTTGCTAATGTTTTTTATCAGGAATCTAAGTAGGACCTAGATCAAACAGGTACATCGTTGATATGGTGATGATGTTAAGGGGTGTAGACTGTGGGATCCTACTACCCACAAAATACTAATGGACAAAGATGTAGTGTTTGATGTATCTCCTTTTATAAAATCAAACATAGTAAAATATGAAAGGTTCGAAGCATGGCTAGTAAAGGAAAGGTATTTTGAAGGTATTCATTTCCATGAAAGTTTCTCACCACTTCTTAAAATCTTATTTTTATTCATGGTGTGTTATCACTGGTTGTGATAGTACAACTAGATGTTAAAAAAAATTTACATGGAGTTTTTTGGATAAGGGGGTGTATATGGAACAACTAGAATGGTTAGTTCAAAATCACAATAAAAGATTTGTTAGCAAACTCAAAAATCATTGTATGGCCTGAAGCATGCTAGGAAAATGGTACAAGATGTTTGATTCCTTCATGGTGAGCCAAATTTTATAAGAAGTGAGTATAACTATTGTGTTTATGGTATATTCATTATCTTGGTGTTATATGTTATGCTTTTTGAAAGAAGAAGCATGGTTGAGATCAACAGGTTGGATCAATTGGTTAGGACGTTTGTTATGACAAATTTGGGAACAGAAAAAAAAATCTTGGGCATGGAAATACACAAAGATAGGAAATATGGTAATCTTTGTTATCACAACGAAAGTATGTGGTGAATATACTCAGGAAATTTAGTATGAATAATGTGAAACTGGTAAAATCCCTTTGGATTTCCATTGTAAGTTTTCTTCAGGTTTATGCCCTAATTAACGAAGAAGAAAAGGGTTATATGTCTCAAGTATTATATGCTACTAGAAATTTTTATGATTGCGATGGGGAAATGGTCATTATTTCACTTGCAGCTAGTGTTGTCAGTAGACACATGGAAAAACCAGGTGAGGAGCATGAAAATGGGTGCTTCAAAGACATAAGCACAAGTATCACCTATAGTGCTTGCAGTGATTTGGTCTCTGGTTATGATTCATTAGATTTGGACAAGTGCATTGGCCTATTAGACATATTACTGATGGAGACAGAATGGTCCATGTTGGAGTGAATCGTACAGGCATGTTCATGTAATGGTATTGTCAAATAATTTGTGGAGATGTGATGGTGTTTGGCTTCACTTGGCTTGCAAAAAAGGTGATGAATTAATTAAAGGCATGATATATGAGGTAAATTGTTGTCAAGGTGGAGATTGTTGGAAACATGCCAACTAATTTCCTCATGCGGTCACATGCACATGCATGCAACGATGTTTATGCGCATGTATGACATTTATTTATGAATTGCTCATGTAACTATGTGATATATTCATGATCATTCTGTGTAACAAAGTGATAGATTTTATATATTCGAGCATACCCATAGAGGTGTGAGTGAAATGTGTAGTTAGTGTAGTGAGTGTATGAGAGAAAGACGTGTAGAGAGCACAGAGTGTATGAGAGGAGAGAATGGTTTTATGCCTAAGATTGGCTATGTAATTCTCCCTTGAATAATAAGAATATCGATAATCATTGCTCATTGTTTTTTCCCATCTTGGGTTTCCACATAAATCACTATGTCAAATTGTGGGATTGGTGTGCTTGGTTTACTGTGTGTTTGATCTGTTTTTAGTTTTATGCTCTGGTTTATGTGCTTTGTTTTTCTTCTACTACCCAACAAGTGGTATCAAAGTGCAGAGTTGAAATATCTAAGAGGGAAGGAAAAGAGAATACGGTTGTTGAGTATCGGAGAGAGTGAGTTGAGTTAGATGATATTTTGGGTGTGAGGATGAATTCCTACAATATCGAAGCCTAGAAACAGGGAGGAACGATACTGATGTATCATCTCATCGTCGACTGGACATGAGGTGCGATAATTCTTTTTTGTTTTCACTATGCATTGCTTGGTTTGGGCAATAACTAGTGATCATTGTTGATCACACCTTGTGAAGGGAGAAACGCCATTTAATTTGAAGTTTTGAATGCACATAACATGAGGTATATGCATTGAGCGATAACCCATGTTTGGAAATTCAAGATTTCTAAGTTTAAGGTGGAAAAATTAAGTGGTAAGAATAGATTTTCGCTATGGAAGCTTAAGATGCGGGATCTACTTATGCAACAAGGATTGCAAAAGGCATTGGCTGGAAAGAAAAAGAAACCGAGAAGCATGACAGACAATGAATGGGAGGATGTGGATGCAAGAGACCTCGGTAATATTCGTTTGTGTCTGGAATATGAGGTGTTGTTTAACATCGCTGAAGAGACAACAAAAACAGGTTTGTGGACCAAACTAGAGACTCTGTATATGACAAAGAAATTTTCAAATAGAATCTTCATGAAGAGATAGTTGTACATCTTGCAGATGAAAGAAGGTACAAAAATTACTGATCACTTGAATGTCTTCAATAGTCTTATTTTTAAATTAACTAATGTGGAAGTAAAGTTTGAAGATGAGGACAAGTTGGTTACACTACTGTGTTTGTTTCCTGAGTCTTGGGATCATCTGGTCACAACTATGTGGTTTAGCACAACAGATACCATTGATTATGACATTGTTGTGGGAGCTTTGTTGTTTGAGGAGATGAGGAAACGATCTATTAAATAAACCTAAACAGTCGAAGCAATGGTGTTAAGAGTTCGATCTATAGAAGGAGGGAAACATCAAAAAGGTACAACCAAGTCTAAGTCAAAAGACAGTACGGGTAAGGAAAAATGTTGGTTTTCTGGAAAATCTAGGCATCTCAAGAGGGATTGTTGGAAAAGACAACAAACATCCAAAGATGACTCCATAAAAGAAGCAAATTCAGCTACAGGTATGGTTGATGAATTTTTTTCTATCTGTTGTGTCTCACCACCTGTGTTTGCATAGAAGGTGGAGTGAGGTGATGATTGAGTCACCGTGAAATAAAAAAAAATTGTATTTACTTTGAAGTTGTAGAAATTATTGATTGCATGTAAATGGGCATATGTCGGTAATAGCTCGATAGGCATGTGTACCCCTAGATTATCAGGTCACCTATGAAAAGTCTAGACATATATTTAAGCAGACTGAATATGTGGGGGGGCATGTATGTTGGGTTAGCCTTGACTCGGTGAAAGAGATAATGAGTTAAATATGTTTTTAGGTAAAATAAGGTGGTTTTTCAGGTCCATGTGTTTTTGGTATCCCATGGTATTGTGTCCATGGATTACATGTAATGAAACCTATAACAGGATTTGTGAACTCCATTGTAAATGGGCCTGGAGGTAAGCGATGAAGGCTTACTTGGCCGGTTTGGCCAAATTTGGTCAAGGTTCTTCGAATGGAAAGTTGAAGGTGGAGCAGTGTGTCCAGTTTAGAAAGGTGGGTTTGTAGAAAGGATGATGTGTTGGCAGATCAATCAAGTGTTTGAGAATATATGATTAAGGTACGTTCATATCCATGGAACTTATAAAGTATTGAAAGGAAGTTGGGATTGATTAGGCATGTTTAGTAATGCCAAGTTGTAGAAATAGTTGTGGAGATAAGTGGTTATGCTATCTGGTAACTCGGTCACCATCGGTTACAAAAGACATGAATATTCAGGAAGAGGTACGAACAGGTCATCTGGTAATTACTCAAATGTGAAATTATTCGATTGTGATGCTTATGTTTTTTATCAGCAGTTAGTTGACAATTGAAAACGTCAACGTAATTTCGCTAGCAAAGTGTTGCTAAAGCCTATTATTATATAAGACTAAATAATGCTAGTAGGTGGGACCCACTTGAACTTTTGAAAATTAGGTTTGATCATTTTCAATGTTATGATGATGTGCTACAAAGTTTTATTTGGTTGTTGAAAATATGGTTGTCCTTGATATCAGTTAAACTTCAAGGTGGCGTTCCTTCATGATACTACAACCTGTTATTCATTTATGACATTTGTTCTTCTTGCACCTGTACAACAAAAATATTAGTAAAAATTGCAGAAGGGAATTTTGAGGAAAAGTAAAAACTGTATCTAAAAAAAGGGGGGGGGGGGAACCTACCTCTGCGATACTATATAAATGAAATACTTGTTGATAGTGGTTAAGTCCTAACTAACAAAAAAATGTCATTTTAAAAAAAATGTTAATTTTGACATGCATATCGTGGAAGTTTTGGTGGCGCATTCTTGGAAAGTGATAATACATGGGTTATGCATTGATTGATGCAATCGGTAGCCGATATGCATATGTTATAAACCTTAGTGGCTTGTGGAAGTAATGGCTTTTCAATTGTTTATGGTGGTTGTGCTATTAGTGATGATTTTGTTGTATAGTGGTCAAGCAATTCATTTGAATTATAGCATGGGTGGCTCATGTGGCAAGGTAATGACACAAATGGTTGAGTGTGGAACTTGGATTATTCTATGGAATAATGAGTTGATATTCCCGATGCATTGGTTGATTAATGGTGTTAATGAAGGCTCGTTGGTAGGTACTATGTAGTAAATGTGATATGGGTGGAGGTGGCATGCATTTACTGCATGTCACCTTTACCCTTCCCATTGGCCTCCACCCTCATCGGACTATTGTTTGATCTGGATGTTGTGCTCATGCTCCGGATTTTCAGTAGGGGGAAACTGCTTGGTCATTTCCCATCTTAAGGTTTTCGATTGACAGGTATGTCTCTTTTGGCCATTCTTGACTTCACTCTGGTTATGAAATGTTTTTGGCTTAGTTGTATGGGTTTGTCTTGTCCTAATTGTTGCAACTGTGTGGTTTCGGCTTTGAATGGAAAATCGATGGTTCTGCGTAAAATTGTTATGAGTTTATTAGAGTTGGTGGTCTTCCTGGGTGACAGTTTTGTTACCACTGTGTTTTGTCAAGGGTTTTTCTTTAAAAGGCGAACTGGATGACTGTCTTCGCAGTTCCTGGGTTTAATTAGAACCTTGTTCAACTCTGTCAAGGAAATGCCTCTTGTTCACGAGCATCGTGGTCCTCCTTGAGTGTGTGCCTTTAGCCCTAAAGTTCCACCATAGTCGGTGCCCTCTCCCTTCTGAGAAGGATACTGTGCAAACCCTTAAACCCTCCAGACTAGAGATGCATAAGAAGTATGTCAAGCATGCTAATATTATTGTGGCTTGCTACTTTGAATGTGAACTCACCCATTATTCATATAGCATTCATGTTAGTATGGATTTTGGCCAATACCTCTATGAAAATGGCGCAAGCCCCGCATTTCCAATGGCACTTCTAGAAGGTTCACAGGCACAGCCTGTTGTCAAAAATCAATTTTTTTTGTTATGAAAGGGCCTATGTCGTTTCGGTTTCGTTCATGAGTATACAACATTATCATTGTTGTTTGGTCGACTGTTCCCTTACCATGGTACCGAATTGTTGGTTATCATACAACCGTTAGAGTGGTTCTTATGATGTTTGGATAATAGTTGGCATTGGTCACAAGGTTTTGGTGTTGTTCACACATGTCACATCCTGTAGATGATTGTTTTTTAGAATTAGAAGATTGGATTGGATATTTCCACTGCATCGATTTTCGTTGGGAGAATACACTTGAATGTGTGTGGCCTGGTCATTCATAGGCAACTTAACAAATAGCTCATAATGAGGTTTTTGAGTTATATCGTGGTCATATATTATTGTGTGGTTATGGGAATTATTACACTCTGAAATTCTCTTGGTTGTACACAGTGTATAATATGGATTGCCTATTTTGTATGCCCAGTAATACCCCCTGAATTCAAAGTGCATTGTCTTTTTGCAAGTTGATCTTTGTAGATGATATTTGTGTGGTATGTTTCGCTCAGTTTTAAGTCTCATTGAGATACTTGTTTTATAGTGGAATGGTTACATGGTTTCGTAAATTTGCTCCTGCATAGCCTGTGTCTAAATGATGATTGTTGGTTATAGTCAATTTCCTTTGAGGCGTGGCATGTGAGGTCTTGATTATTTTGATCTTTCTACTGCATATATATGTATGGAAACAAATATCATTATAGATCTTGATTGGCCCTATTAGCAGAAGTACAGGCTTCATTATTATTTTTTGAAAACACTACTTTCAAATGTAAACGTGGATTGGGGAAATGTATGGCACTGGTGGATCTTATTGGTTACATATTGAGTCTTGTTGTTGACTGTTATAAAATACAAAATGTACGAATAAAAGGAGAAAAACCTCTTACAAATTGTGTGAAGTACTTTTGTTTTGTAATGACACTGTGTTGGATATCAATGGACAATGAAATTAAATAAATACACAGGAATTATTAATCAGACATCTGATTGTTGGTGGATGCATATTTTTTTTAATGCAAAATATGTTATGGATTGTTTGATTAATCTCATGAACAATAAACATTTGTTTTACCCCTCATTATCTCATTTTATGATAATTATAAACCCCTCACATATCCAATATTCATTTTTTCACCCCCTGTTCTAATATTGATCACAACTAAGGAAGATTTTGTGTTAGATTGGATAGAAGTGGCAAAATTATCTGTGGATTGTAGTGATGTTGATTGGTTTTATTAAAGTTAGTTATCGTTATCATTGAGCAATGACCATATCTCTCCTCTTTCATTATATCATATTTTCACTAATTACAAACCCCTCATGTATCCCTGAACATTTTTTCCACCCCCCTGCTCATTGATTAACACAAGAACAATTTGTATGGATTGGATTGCATGACCCTGATACATTATGAGCCACATCTATTTCATATTTTTAAGGAGTTGTCATGCATGGTTATTTAAAATACTATTTTCTAATTGTTAATATATGAAGGATGAGTTTTTTCAGTCAGGGAAGCCATGGCTGAAGAAATAGAGGTAGAGGTAACTGGAACTGAGGCCCAAGGAGGCCTAGGTTCTCAATACATTTTGATGTTGATTCTGAAGAGCTTTGATAGTTGTTCCATGCTTGGTTCTTTAATTGGATTGGACAGGGAATAGTCCAACTAAGGCCTGAAAGGCCTCCCTTCCAATCCCCTCAAGCCCCTCATATACATGTGCTTCCTCATGTCTCTTTACATCCTGAAGTATCGAAAAGTGATGGGTGGCAAGAGATTGTTCACCTGTCAGTCTCCCAACACCGTGGCTAGCCAAACTTAACCTTGCTTGTTTCCCCACCTTTGAACCCCATTGCCCAAGCTTCCCCTAACCACTCACCAGTGCAATACTCCCATGAAATCAAGAGATTGAAGACTGAAGCCCACCATGCACTTGATAAAGGAAAAGTTGTTGTTGCGCCTTCCTCACTCTCGGAGAACTCTGACAAATTTGTGTCTTCACCGATGCATTTGAGGGATGATTGTTACCACATGATTAGTGAGATAAATCCTAAAGGCTCTGCCCATCTCAAGGCAATTTCAAGGAAATCAAGAGGTGACGACAACAACCAAAGAAGGGTTGATTCATAAAGTGGAAACTATTGTTTTTAAATTTTATATTATTTATTGTTTTATGACAGTGGACTCCATGGATTTTGGACACCATGTTTTATTTTGCATATATGAGTATTATTTTGAAATATGTTCAAGTTTATGAGCTAAAATTGTCAAAGGAAAATATGTTTTGAAGGGAGGAACAAGGGGTGTGTTTTCTTAACAAATGGATTATGTTATGATGTGATGATTGTTATCACTAAAGGAGTCACAAGGGGGTCCCACCTATTAGTTATTATTTAATTATGACCATATTACGATTATTACTTTCGCCCCCCTCCTTAACTAACGTTAGTTGAAGACTTATGTTAGCTTAACTAATAAGTTAGTTCAACTATTCTAACCAATTCTAAATTGTTAAAAGTTGAACTAAGGGGAGGAACAAGAGGATAGAAGCACAAAGCATGCTAAGGTTTGCTCCTTGAGTTTATGTTGAAATAGTTCAATTTTCATTCATTCATATATTCATCACAACCTAATTCCCTTTTGTGATAACAGGGTCTTATTGTAGACAACGATATTCAGGGTTGAATCAAATCATTAAGACACTTGTTCTTCAGAGGTGTTGATCTAGATTTGATAGTTTGTATAGAATTGTTTGTTTATGAATTATTTTTCATGACTGATAAAGGCTATTGTGCAAAGTCGAGTGGGTAGAAATATGTGGCAATCTGATCCATCTTGTAAAGTTCAGTATTGGTTTTTTGTAAGAGGTCCTTTTGTATGTTCCATGAAGGATTTCTAAGTTTGAATTTGGTTCAATATTTCTGTGTGAAGTTTTGTAAAGACAATGAATCTTTGGTGAATTTGAATGAAATAAAGGATTTATTTATGTCTCATATATCTTCGGTATCATCTTGGTGTCTTTACTTATGTTCTTGCCTTTATTTCAGCAACTGAGATGTTCAGAAAAATACATAAAAAGTGAATTTCCAACAAGATTTTGTTGATAAAAGACTAGCCTAAGCACTTGTAATTAATACTTGTGAGTTAGGATATACATTTTTGTTGGATATAAACATAGGGTGAAATTCCTGTCTACTTTACTTCAGCCAAGTAAAGTCTGAAAATGATTGAGTAGGGTCAATTCATATATTTTCCTCAACATTTATTTGGCAACCTTACTGGGGAGATCTTCGATATCTCTCCGGTAAATTTTTATACTCGATTTTCATCGATACATCTTTCTTTTTATGTTTTAACTCTTGGACTGTTTTTTATTAATGATTGTTCCTATCACAAGGCAGCCCAATCATGAGCCCAGTCTCCAAGACCAGAAGAGCATTGCTTTGAACCTGTTTCATACCATCTTAGACACTGCTAGGATTCATGTTGAGATTAACCGTTCTTGGGTAGCAATTGAGAGAGATATTAGTGTCCAAGAACAATTGGAAGCTAGACATAGGCAGCCCAAAAATCAACAATAACATTTTCTTTCTTCAGTTTTTCCCTTTCTTTCATGTCCTTAGATTATCGTGCTTCTAGAAGAAGAAGAGGCTTGTCACCTGAAATCAGTCCTATTGTTGCAATAGGAAGGAGAAATGTTGTGTTATCTTCTTAACAAAGTTCTCTAAGGAGAACTTTATCTGATTCGTCCAACTCATCTTTCATTTCCTCATATATCATCCACATAACGGAATCTAGTGGTGGCTTTGGTGGAACTGGAGGTGCTCCATCTTCCCAATCTTCATCATCATCAGTGATTGGTAGCTTGTAGAGACACCATATCCCTCTCCAATATACTGTAAACCCCACCAAAGTAATTAAAAAATATGGCCATTTTCATTTCGAAGAAGATGCCACGACCACACCATGGCATGTGTCCTCTCCTCTTAACCTAGCACCTGCTACTCGCCTTCTTCCGAAGTTTAAAGAGAATTTGCCTAAGTTTTCGAGAAATAACACTGTCAGTACTAATGAACACCTAGTGGCATTTTCGAATGCTTGTCATAATATAGGGGCTAATGACAATGACACTTGCATGCGCTTGTTCATCAATTCCTTGGAAGGAAAGGTTGTGACCGAATTTTTTGACCTTCCTCCTAAGATCTTGTCTACTTGGGAGGAGTTAATTTATTGGTTTCGATCCACTTATGGGAAATCCAAAAGCCCTGTTGAGAAGTTAAGGGAGTATAATAACGTCACTTACAAAGATGGTGAGACCATTAGGTCTTTCAACTTGTGATTCACCAAGTTGTATAGTCAAATCCCCGAACTTATCCACCCTCAAAACCAAGCTACCTTCATGCATTACTACAATGCATTTCCTTCTCCTTACCATCACAAGATTGAACAAAAGGCCATTGATAATCTTGGTTCCTCTCTAGACACTTGCTCGGAGTATGAGGAACAACTTGAATGAACTGGTCTACCCCAGGGAGAATCAGTTAGATAGAAAGATATGTCCGCTCTCTTACAGCTGGTACAAGATATGAACAACCGTATGATAGCTTTTGACTGGAAAGGTACTGTCAAACCTCTCATCCCTAGAGCCTCATTCTCTTATTCCCCTCCTTTTAGAGGTCCGGTTGAAAATAATTTCCAGCCGAAGGCTATCCTTCCTCGTAGTTGGTGTAACTTTTGCGAGGAACACCACGAAGAAGCCATATGTGAGATAAGGAAGAGTGTCAAAGATAATATATTTGGTAAAAGACCAGAATCCACTATCGTTTTCCTAGATTTTTCCGAGCCAGAAGATGTCATGTTCATCAACACTAGAAATAAATCCTATGCCTCGAAAGGCAAATTTGACCATCGTTGTAGTTCTTCTAGCCCGAGTTCATCCTCAACCGTTGTTGCACCCCAGGCTCCTAAAATTCCTGAGATTCAAAAAATCACTCCCTCTTCCAAATACAATATCGTATCAATCGGCCAACATTAAGGCAGATGAAACCCTCATAGACATGGTTGTTGTCCCTGAAAAACAGATGCATCTGAAACAATTCATGGAAGAAAAATATTTTGTTATATCCAATCTTCTTGAAGAGGTAGATGAAGACGATTATTCTATAAATAAAGTAGGTGTACATAATTTTAGATACCCTATAAACCCCCCCCCCCTTTTTTATTTCTATAAAGATCATGGATAAAATTGCCCATTGTTTCCTCATTGATGGCGGTTCGGGCCCAAGTGTGATGTCGAAGATTATTATGGAAGAACTAGGATTTTCTTATGCAAACAAAAATTCCAGAAGCATTCTCTCCTATAATAGTCTACAACAAAAAATCATAGGCAAGATTAAGGATGTAACCTTGTTTTTATGTGCTCATCCTGAGATAAGGACAACCCTCGACATTTAGGTGATCGATATGCCTATAAGAAATTACTCAATTATCTTGGGGATATATTGGCAAGCCCTAACAAATGGATACCTCTCACTCGATGAGAAACATTTATCCATTCCTAAGAATGGAAATAATATCATAGTCCTTAGAGAAGGAAGAATTTCACCCTACATAGAGAGTGTTCCGCAATCTAGTGTAAACTATATCGAAGAAGACCTAGGAGTGCATTCCATATTCGTTGAAGAGGATAATATTCCTCTGGAAGGAATTGATTTAGAGGATGAATTGTGGTGTATGCACTTCGATGGTTCACACTCAAATGAGGGTAACGGGGTTGGTATTATCTTGGTTTCCCCTATAGGAAATATTCATAATCTATCCCACAGGTTGGAGTTTGCTTGCTCAGGCAATGCTGCTGAAGTC
>ML819653.1:35308-51482 GCA_009831015.1 Picea engelmannii
TCAATTTCTTCCACACTTTATGAGGGAATTTGATTCCACTTATGTGAAAATGAATCTCCCGCAAGATATAGGTCATGATTACCCCCACAACCTCATCCTTATTTCCATCGACATCAAAATTTTCCCAATCAACTATTGGATCTAGAATCACAGTCTTTGTATATTTCCACAATCCTTTACTCTTCAGTAGAACTTCCATGTCTGGTGCCCAGACTATATAATTTGATATGTTCATAATTACAAGATAAATCTTTGAAGCCATCTTCAATATCTAGACAAAACAATTTTGTTTCAACAAGTTCCAATAGGAAAACCACTAGCCCATAGTCAATCACACAATATATCAGACTTGGAATGCTTTGCATATAATATGAAATGTTTCAAACTATCGATATGATACCATGTTGGGAATTGTGTGTAACATGATACAAAACAGACAAATAGTATTGCAGACAATTGATGAGGAAATAATATTTCGAATACAAAAAAACTTGGTGGCTAAAGACACCGTTACAAAACTTAAGAACAATGCACTATGACTAGAACATCACAATGCAATTGGACATCTAGTACACAACAAAGATATCACTTTATCACTTGATCCACTTGTTGATAATGACCCACAGGGTCTGCTATTTATAGCTTCAAGTTCTAACTAACTTCCTTGAAATTGGGATAATATTTTCCAAATATAAGCGATAGTTGTTAGATTTGACTCAGTCAAATCCACGTTGTCTAGTCGGCTCAACAAGGATGCTCGACATGACCATCCGTGCATCTAACTCATATTTGATTTCTTGGTTGGTCGATCCATTGGTTGAATATATTTGACTATTGGTTGACTATCCAATCGACAAACTTTTCAACTACTCGACCAACTAATGTATATATCTGGTTGATGGATTGCTCAATTATTTCCAGAAGTAGGTCGACCACCCGACCGACTGATTCCAAGAAAGGTGCGATGAACCATCATGACTTGTTGTTCCAATAACATCAACATATCCCATCGATACATCAATGGATCATTTTTTCCCCTCATCGATACATAAGAACTTCACCTTCTTCTCTTTTCTTCAAGACCTGGAAAAATGCTTATTACACACACTAACATATCGACATCATGATATTTTCCCTACCCATTGTTACACTAACCCCTCGTCGTATTTTATTTTTTCCCATACGTCAACACAAATTTTCCTTCTTTCACTAACACATAGGTCACGCTGTATAAAATTGTTGAAATTTGAGCTTTCACATAAATGTTATGTAAACCTGGTGACCAAGGCTATCACAGTGGCAATTGCCTGCAATATATGATGTCTCAGATCTGTTAGATGGATTTATTAATGCAGAATTTATTACATAAACTTCGTGCAATGATAACTAACAACATACTCACTGTTGACATGAATTATATTGACTGTGTACATGACTTTAAAGAAATCAAAGTCCAAGTCCATTAGTGGCATGACTTTAAAATATTTAAGCCCCAAACCCCACAAAACCTAAGTACCGAGGGACTTTATACACCATAGAGAGTGAGAGGGTCTTTAAATTAACAAATTTTAATATATATAAAATAATAAATAAAGAAAAACTCCACGTACTCCACCTAGTAATATTTAGTGTCTTGATATGAAAACATTTCTTCAAACCATATGACATTTTATAAAATTATAGTTTTGAAGTACAAGTTGTGAAATGATAATAAATTATTCTTTAACAATCCACATAGGTTAAAAATGAATTTATATTGGGCATTTATATTATTAAAAAAACTTTATGTATTTATCTAAATAAAAATAAATAAAATAAAAACTAATCAAGTTCTAAAGGATTCTATATATATATATATATATATATCAATGAAATAATGCTAAAACAAGTTGTTAATAAGTAAATTTTTAAATAAATACTTAATTGCTTAGCATCTTGTGGATGGGTGCTACAATTTTCTCCTTCCACCGATACATCGACAGATCATTCTCATCTTCCATTGATACAACAAAGCTTCAATATGTCTTCTTCTCATCAATACATTGACAACTTGTATTCTTACCTCATGACTGATAAATATGGTCTTCACTCGCCAACACATCGACAGTCCAAATTTTTTCCTTCATGGTAATATGATGGTGAAGAAAAGGCTTTCTCTCTTTGACACACCGGAAGAGAAAATTATTTCTCTCATCGACACACTAATATTGAAAATCAATCCTCTCACCAACACATCGACAACGAAATTTTTTTCTCTCACTGATCCATTGACGGGACCATGAGTCATAATGCATCCATATGAAAGGTGATGACGCATGATGTGACCCATTCATAGGATATTTATTTAGTTTTCATGCCAAAATTCATTTAAATTCCCTCAAAACACCATTTAAACCTCATTTATCATTGTTTCAATGCCAAGAGGTCAATCTCAATAGAATTCACCAATAACACTAAAGAATCCACGTAGTCACTCTCTCACGACTCTATATCTCAACTACCTCACCAGGATTAATAGGGATGGTCGGTACACTCAACATTTCTCTTTGTTTTCATTTTAAAAATAGATAGACCCCATTCCATTCTAGATCCACAAACCTCATTTTCTTAACAAATAAAAAAATGGGGGATGACCTAAAATTGAATCACGAAGCTAAACGAAGGAAATGGGAAAGTTGCCCAATGATAAAAATACCCCATAATTGTAAATCATGTCCCATTGAGGTTTTGGTGGGTGTTCCAAATTTTTTTCCATCCCTCCTTTACCCTCCTTTAAAAAAACATTCACGGTATTTCTTCCTTCCTATTTTTAACACATATGCAACATGTCTCTCCTATCCCCATTTCAATAACCAACATGACCCACAACCATTTATTTTAAAATATCGATAGTGTAGAAGGGTTCAAACTAATACACAGGTCGGGTTTTGGCTTAGCTATTCCTCATTATCAACCACCCTATATTGTTAATACCCCATGACAACTTGTAATCAACACACTATGGGGATTATTGACAGGGCATCACCACACAGAGTAATTGCACCAGTTTTGGCCCCGTCCTTTGGGATAATAACTAGTGTTTTTATGTTGAAGTGGTGAAATATTTTCCCTTAGTGTTCTAATCCATGAATTTCAATCCAGGGTTCTACAGATAAGGAACTTTTAAAAAACAAAATGCCCACATTTTAATTTTTATCACCCGATTTTGTATTTTCTAATATGAAAATATTTCTGCTGTGACAAAATGTGTTTTCCACAAGACCCATCATGTCCACCTATAGGAGGAAATCCAACCTCATTGTTGAGATCTCATAGGGAAAATAAGATAATGAAGTAGATATTGATACCCTAGGACCTGTGTACAATGACACACAATGCATCATAAAAAAGGACACATCATTCTAGTGGGGAGATATCTATCAAATGATCACTAACCAAACCTTCCCCTAGCTATCAGAGAAAGATCAAAACCTCATCCTATACCAAGCCATTAGAAAATCTATGTTACATATAATAACATCTCATTCAATAGTATTTTTTTGTGTTGAGGCCATATCCTGGATCATCATGCATTCACATATAGATGACATGCTGATAATAAATGCACAAGGAAGACATGTTGCTTCTTTACGGAAATTAGTGATCACCTAATGCTATCAATTGATCGAGGGAAATATTTAAATGGATGATGAATTGGTGAAAGGATTATATCACAGTGCCAAGGATCTTAAAGTTCATGACTAGGGCATTACATGATTACCTAACTAATTTACTCAGGCTTCCCTACCAGTATGGAGTGGCCATGTTTTGAAAATTGTATGGAGATCCTGACACTCAGATATTCAAGGTGTCATGGGCACCTCTCATTCACCATATCACCACTTATGAATCCATATTTAACTGGGTTGACATTTAATCTTCTATGCTAGCAAGTTGTATCAACTGTAATATATATGGCTCTAGGGAAGTACCCTAGTTTTTGCATGGCCTCGTATCTACTAGACACAATGTGTGAGTTCCATGCATACCTAGAGATGGGATGGTATTGGTAGCCAGAAGAGCTTCCCATCTATATATATTGTAAAATCCTGTAGGAACACAAGTACCATTCCAATTTGTAGTATACCTAGGGAGGTACCCAATGGGAATGGGGTTATGTATTATTAGTGGAGGCCATTCAATGTAAGGTGGACTAGATTCACTATATTATTAAATAAGGCCCACTATGGTATTTAGATATAATAAATAGGATTTCTAGAATATTCCTTCTCTAGAATGTTCCTAGAAGATAGACAATGCTATATAAATAAGTGTTAGCAATGTATTGGTGCATGATGAAGAATATTGTTATTGTAACAAGCAATTATTGCTTGAGGAGTGCAGTCCTTCCATAAGGAATAATATATGGTGTTACTCTACCTCAAGGGTTATTTCTTAATTATATTTGTAGATCTATTCAGATACCTGAATAGATATGAAAATATAAGATAGAATAATAATCCAAATCATTCACCAAAATATTGAACATAAGAAATAGAGAAAACCCTTAAGGTAGGGTAACACCATCTATTATTGCTTATGGAAGGAATACACTCCTAAGAAATAATTGTTTGTACAATAATAATATTCTTCACCATGCTCCAATACATTGCTTACACTTCTTTATATAACATTCTCTTATCTTCTAGGGACAATCTAGAGAAGGAAACTTCTAGAAAACCTATTTATTATATCTAACTACCATAGTGGGCCTTATTTAATAATATAGTGGACCTAGTCCACCTTACATTGAATGGTCTCCACTAATACTAAATAACCCTATTCTCCTTGGGTACCTCCCATATTACCTCCCTAGGTATAATAAATTCCACCCCCCTTAATCATGTTTCACCCTCGAAACATGAGAAGAGACCATACAATATGATTGGCTAAGAATTGTAGACAACTGGTACTAAGTACGATCATCCATCCATCCTAATGGAACAATAACATGATGTCCAATTGTTGTCGTGCCACCCTGATCTTGCTTTGCATCATGTCAGTGTTGCCAAGGGATTGGTTCTCTAGCCTGATGGCTTCATGTAGTGTTGGTAGGCCTTCATGAACCTCTTGATTGGTTGTCTTTCTGGTTCCCTGTTGGTGCATAAGTGTGTTGATGCTCACGCCCTTGTCTTGATGACTTTTGTTTCTYGATATGATGTGGATGGAGATATACAACAACTATAGGAATCAATTCTTTTTTCTTCAAATCTAGAACACATTGTGCCCTTGAGTCAATGACCTCCTTAGCTTATTTATTGTGTCCTTCCTGTGGCTTTGCTTCATCTCCTCCTGTAGACTTTGCCTCTAATTCAAATTCAAATTATGTAGTAAGTTCTTTGCTTTCCCCCATAGGCCCTTCTTGCTTACTAAGAGACACGTCCTGCAATGTGATTTTCCTTTTCTTGTACCAAATATTTAGAAACTTCTTTTTCACATTAGTATTAATTGTACCAACTGAGTTCATCCATAGATATCCCAAAAAAAATCCACATCATCCATATCTATATCATGGAAATTAGAATGCAACACATAATTATCCACAATGATATTCAAATATTTAAAAATTTGAACATGTTCACCCTCAACTTGTCTGCTTTGAATATTCCTTGCAAGAACTCGCAATCTATTAACCAACTAATAAATTTTTGTTGGCAACTAGGGTTAATAGAAACAATAACCTTCTCTTGTTGAATGCATCCGTGGACCTGTAGTATGGATTTTCCACATGAAAATAAACCCTTGGTGTGTTCTATATGATTTTTTCCAACATGAGACCACCTATCTAAAATTAATTTTTCAAATGCTTCATCAGAAAGTGCCATCATCTTGGTAGGGTCCAATGATTGCCACCATATCTTAACATCATCTTTGAAACTAAGGGGTAAGATAAGTTTCCAATTTTTCCAAACTGAATTCTATTATTTTATAAATTCTTCAATACTAGGGCCATCATATTTCCATATAAAATACATCATGCTATGAAAAACCTAAAAAATAGAACTAGGGTTTGTAAAAATTAGTTGCACAATTTTTTCTGGAAAAACCCTGAAAAATGGTTGAATTTAAAATGCTCATAACTTTACTTCACGAACTTCATTTCGGCTGATTTGTTTTTTTAAATTGGGTATTTTCCCAAGAGGAATTCAAATATTCAATTATTTTATGCAAATTCTAAGCAGAAAGCTTCAAAACTAAGTCTGAAGTGCACCACCCCCTTTTTTTCCTTTGAAAAATTTGCAAAATGACCTAAATATTTCTTCCCTTCTTTGGCAAAGGAAAGAGCTCTGATACCAAATGTTATATACCTGAATAAATCTGAAAATATAAGATAGAATAATAACCCAAATCATTCACCAAAACATTGATCACATGAAATAGAGAAAACCCTTAAGGTAGGGTAACACCATCTATTATTCCTTATAGAAGGAATGCACTCCCAAGCAATACTTGCTTGTGCAATAACAATATTCATCACCATGCTCCAATACATTTCTTACACTTGTTTATCTAACATTCTCTATCTTCTAGGAACATTCTAGAGAAGGAATCTTCTAGAAATCCTATTTATTATATCTAACTTCCATAGTGGGCCTTATTATATCTTGTAGAAATCCTATTTACTATCTATTATATCTAACTACCATAGGAGAAAACAGGGCGACACACTTCAGACTCAGTTCTGAATATTTTTGATCATATCTTGTAGAAAATAGTTGGATATTTGAATTTCTCTTGGAAAAATACTGAATTTAAAAAAACCTAGTCGAAATGAAGTCTAGGAAGTAAAGTTATGAACATTTTAAATTTGACCATTTTTAGGGTTTTTTCGAAAAAAGTCGCGTGGTTTGCACAATAAGTTATTTTATAAACCCTAGTTTTTGTCAAAGCTTTCTCTAAGCAAGATGAATTTTTCTAGAAAAGATGATGGCCCTAGTATTAAAGAATTCATAAAGTTCCAAAAGTCATTTTGGAAAGAGAACTGGAAATATGGCATATAATGTTGTTTCGTAGATGATGCTAGAACATGGTGGAAATTATTGGACCATGACAAGAAGATGGGAATTTCAGATGAAGCATTTGAAAAATTCCTTTTAGAAAATTTTTATCATGCCAAGAGTAAAGAATTAGAGAAAACCAAGGGTTTTTTTGCATATGGAACCTCATTCTTGTAGGTTCATGGATGTATTCATAAATAAAACATCATTGTTTATATTAACCCTAGTTTCCTGCATAATTTTATCAATGTTCAGTTGGTTAATAGATTGCAAGTTCCTACAAATAATATTCAAATCATACAAGTCGAGGGTGAAAATATTCAAATTTTTAAATATTTGAAGATCACCATGGAAAAATATGTGTTGCATTTTGATTTTCATGCTATAGATATGGTTGATGTGGATATTGTTTTGGGATATCCTTGGATGGAATAAATTGCAACAATCAATATTAATGTGTAAATGAAGTTTCTAAAGATTTGGTACAAGAAAAAGAAAATTTCATTGCATGATATGTCTCGTAGTAAGCAAGAAGGTCCTATGGAGGAAAGCAAAGAAGTTACTACAGAGTATGAAGCTGAATCAGAGGCATAGTCTACAGAAGGAGATGAAGCAAAGCCACATGAAGGACACAATAAATAAGCTAAGGGCATCATTGACTCAAAGGCACAATGTGTTGAAGATTTGAAGAAAAAAGAACTAATTGAGACAATTGTTGTATATTGCCATCCACATCACATTGAGAAACAAAAGTCATCAAGACAAGGGCATGAGCATCAACACACTTATGCACCAACAAGGAACCATAAAGGCAACCAATCAAGAGGTGCATGGAGGCCTTCCAACACTACAAGAAGACAATAGGATGGAGAATGGGGTTATGTTCATCTTCCATTAGGATGGATGGATGGTTGTACTTGGTACCAATTGGCTACAATTCTTAGCTGGTCATATTGTATGGTCTCTTCTCATGTTTCAAGGATGAAACATGCTTAAGGGAGGTGGAATGTAGTATAACTAGGGAGGTACTATGGGAGGTACCCAATGGGAATGAGGTTATGCATTATTAGTGGAGTCCATTCAATGTAAGGTGGACTAGGTCCACTATATTATTAAATAAGGCCCACTATGATAGTTAGATATAATAAAAGTCTTTCTAGAATATTCCTTCTCTAGAATGTTCCTAGAAGATAGAGAATGTTATATAAACAAGTGTAAGAAATGTATTAGAGCATGGTGAAGAATATTATTATTGTAACAAATAAGTATTGCTTGAGGAGTGCATTCCTTCCATAAGGAATAATATATGGTGTTACCCTACCTCAATGGTTTTGTCTACATTCTTGTGTTGAATATTTGGTAAATGGTTTAGTTTATTCTTTTTGAGATTAAGGGTTTTTTCTAAAGTATATTTTCAGATCTATTCAAATACATAAAATGATTACTAGTAGATTTGTGACAAGTTCCTGAACCCACTGTTTATATTATTATTATGTGGTCTTGCACCTTGTATGTCCAACAAATCTCAAGCCATAGTAGGCAGGGCGGCAGATTGGTCCCTTCTATAATATGGCACATACATCAGGGTATATGAGGCCGCCTAATCCCCTCACCTACTTCCCAAATTTTTCCCCAATAGACTCATCTTCCAAGAAATAACTTATCAAACTTTGGTATATGGGGTAAGTGTGGCCTTAAACAGAGAAAAAAATGATCTAGCCAACCCTGTCACTCTAGGTTGGTTTTTATTCCTTCAAATACATTAAGTAGGATCAAGTAGAAGCTAAGAACTTATCCTCTTTCCACTTCAGCGAGGAAATATTCTACAAGCATGATCCCTTGAGAATCATCAACACAAACTACCATAACTACAAATACATATGGATTTATGAGTCTGAAGCCTGGGATGGAGAAGAAATCCACGGAAGGAAAAAAATTATGATGAAGTGATTTTTATAAAGGGAGGAATCTCCCATCATAGATGGAGAATAAAAGGTGAAAACAAATCTAGGGTTGCAAAGGAAGAAACGAATAAGAGACTAGAAGAAGAAAACATATCAAAGACCGAGGCTGATAAAAAAGGGAAGGAAGAAGAAGTAGTAGCAATGACAATAGAAATTGAGTAGAAGAGGAGATAAGAATAGGAACATAAAAGAAAATAAGAAGAAGCAATAGAAGAAAAAGAATAGCAAAGAAGGAAATATTTAGAAGCTACAAAAAAACAAGAAGCAAAAAAAAAAAAGAGATTAGGAAGAGATGAAAAGAAGAGAACAAGAGAACAAGAAAAAACAAGAAGAAATTATTGATTCAAACCCAATGGACACAGATATACTAGGGTCATCTTCAAGCAAACCTCTAACTGGAGGATATTTTCCATTGGGAGAAATAGAAATTATTGATTCAAACCCAATGGACACAGATATACTAGGGTCATCTTCAAGCAAACCTCTAACTGGAGGATATTTTCCATTGGGAGAAATAGGGCTAGGGGTGCTTACACCATCCAAATCTAGGAAAGTATAAAATATGAACTCCTTCAGATTTGATAGAGACTTAGGAAAAATCATTTAGCAAAGCACCATAAGATTGCCTATCTTTGGAATCTCTTCACTCTCAGTCACCGCAAAACAAGTTGTGGTAAAAAACAACATAGATGACCCCTTAGTCATCGCTTCAGCTGGCGTGTCCTTTACTCACGACCTTTACTCACGAATTAGAGTAGAATCTGAAGAACATGATGCAACAAATTCAAGAATATAAGAAAGAATAAGGACCATGGAATAAGAAGTGAATATTTACAAAAGTGACGAAACTAGTGTCCAAGAGTTTAGAATAAGTGCCAAGGGGTTGAGGAAAGAGCTCCACAATTTGGCCAAGGAAATGTGTGTTGGAGTACAAGAATTTCAAAAGAAATCCTCCCAAGTCCTAACACAACTTGAAAATACCAAGACTAAGAATGTGGAGTTTTTTGGGATAAGGGAAGGCTTGGAAGAGATGAATAAATGGGAAAAAGACAACCCATATGCCCCTGCAGTCCTCTGAAGGATGGATGAGTAGGAAAATGAGTTGAACTAAGAGGTCCTATCCAAATTCCAACAAATAGGAGAAAATATGGAAATATATTTTAAAAATTCCATTGGCATATGCTCAAAACTTCACAGGGCAACCATCATTCTCTCCATCAAATGTCATTTTCCTCAAATCGGTGAGCTTGGGCATCTTAAGATAGATGAGTAAGGACAAGAGAAATTAGAGGAGGTTGTGCATTCGAGAAAACTAGTTACTAGGGTCCCACCAAGAGTGACCATTACCATGATGGATTCCCATCTAATAAATCCAACTAAAGCTCAAAGCCTAATCTAGTCTTTCTTGGCTAACCTAAAAAGGGATATGAAAATCATGTCCAAAAACTTAGCATCCCATGAAGTTACATTAGAGTCCTTCCTGTACCCTAGAATTATATTAGTTTCAGGTTATCATGACATGTGGGTTGTGTGTATTAGAGATAAGGATAAAGGAGAAGCATAACATAAATTCGAATTTGTATTCATATTTTATTTGAGTAGAAAGAAATGGAATAGAGAAGGTCAAGAGTTTTGTAACTACTACTAGAGAATGCAAGAAGTCTTAAGAAATAGTTATAAAACTCAACTATATAAACCAAATAATACCCACTTAGAAGGGTATATTCAATTATTTGATTTTTTAAGAACTACTTTTCTGAAAGTAATGGAAAGAATCCCTCAGGGCCATTTTGACGAAGAGGAAACGATTTTTCTTATAACTCTTAGTTGTGAACTACTTCCAGTGAATTTCAAGTTATTGTGAAATGTTGTAAGATTGCATTTTTCATTTAAAGACTTCTCTTACATTAATGTGTTTCTTTTTGTAGTATTTTTTCTTCTCTGTTATGAATGTCCTAAGATGATGAAAAAATGGGCATGAATGAGTCATTGTAATAGTATTTCTCTTTGCATGTATTTTTTTATGTGTATTTTAACGATCTTTGTCCCTATAACAACTATCTATGTTAGGGTTATATGCAAGGATTGGTTATAGTACTATAAGTTCATTTATTAGATTCATTGCTCCAGCTAGGATATGATAAATTAGATTTATTTTATGGATCTTTCATAGCTCGTACCTGCATACATTGCATTATCTCACTCCACCAACCATTCACCCAACCCTTGTACCAATAATGACAGTTTGGCCAGAATCCAAATGAGACTCTTATTCCAAATGACGTGAAGTCTAATTGGGACATCATACCATGGAGTACCCCTATCTATTGAAGGGAATTTTTCCCGTGTCAACATATTTTGGTGCTACAAGGAGGCTTGAAGTTGTATGGCTAGAAGAAATATTCAATCTTCACGTGGCCAAACTTATTATAATACCCACCGAGAAATAAAGTCCCATATTTTCCCTACTCCAAAGGATAACCTTAAGTTGGACATCCATTACGAGGATGCTTCCCCTACTCTTGATAGTCCAATTATCAAAATCCATGAACCTACACCCAATACCTTGTATGTTGTTCCACACATCGAGTTCAACGAAACTTGAAGGATAACATGTTCCCTTGCAAAACAGATTGGTCGTTTACCTATAACATCTGCACTACCCAATAAACAAGCCACCCACCAACCTGTAAATCAACCAATGTTCCTATTGAATCCATTAAGGAATTAGTTGAGTTTTAATTGTAGGAGATACCATGACCTTTAGACTAGATACCTCCCACTCCTCCAGGTTCCACTCATTCAACCTCTAGATCCAAATCTAATTTCTAATATGAAGAGGACACTGGAAGGAACCCCAATATGACTGGTTGATGATAAACAAAGACTCACAATAAACCAACCATGAAAACTAAGACATGTTGAAGCAAGAAGTAAATGACAATCACACATAGTACACATAGAGTTTACCCTCGAAACCCAAAATCGGGAAAACCAACATTCCTTGAGCATCTTTCTCCTTGTTGTCTTATTCATTCAATGAAATATTTACATGACTAACCTTGTTCTACACCTAAGAAACAATTTCCATCATACTCTATTGATTTACACAAGAACAACCCTGTAGCCAATTCGACTTACATCTACGTGACCATTAAGCTTATGCTAAATATTAGCATGAACATCAACTTAGTACAATTATAACATGCATTATATATAGGATTTATAGCATGAAAAACCATAAATCATGGTTCCCAAGGACAATTATAAATCTGTGCATATGATTGGCTACAAATCCCATGAATCTTGGGATTCTCTTACAATCAACTTCAGTCGATTTACCAGTCAACCTTCAATCGCTCTTTAGTTGGTTGCCACTCGACCTATTGTCGATTGACCTTTCGAATTCTCATAGAACACTTTGACTTCAGCTTTCCTAAGTTGATTCCTTCGACCTTGACTTAACCATCAACTCAACTTAACTCGTTAGTTGACTCATCATCTAGTCGATCCACCTCGACTATACAGTCGAATGAATGTTCTATCATTGCAAACAATATAACAACCCAACAGTCTCCCACTTGTTTTATTTTTTGCTAATACATAAGAACATGAACATGTGTTCACTAACCCAGGGAAGTAATGCCCATTGCCTCTCTACACCAAGATAACTTCACAACAATCACAAAATTGGTCAAAGAGTCTACTATGTTTTCCAAAGTGCCTACCTTCTCCAGTAGCACCTTCTTTGTTTCCATCATCTCTCTCATGAAATGGTGTTGTACATAAATATACTTCATCATAGAATGGTACGTTGGGTTCTTTTCCATGAATATTGTGCTTTGACTCTCATAATTTATCTTCATATCTCTCTTCTCAAACCCAATCCCTAAACATAATCAATCTATCCATACTACTTCTTTGCTTCCATGAGTGGCTACCGTGTATTCAACTTGTGTTTTCAACAAGGCTACGACTACTTGTCGTTTACTCATCCAACTGATTGCTCCACCAAACATCTTGAACACATATCCATTAGTCAAAATTCATCGATCCAGATCTCCAGCCCATTCAGTGTCGATAAATCCATGTAAATTTACTTTAGTGTCAGCTTCAAGATTCCTTTGGTATCATATAGCATAATATTTTGTTCCACACAAATATCCGAACACTCTCTTAATAACTGTCTAGTTCTATTTCCTAGGTGTCAACATGTATCTATTCAATACTCCCACTGCATGAGAAATGTCTAATCGAGTGGAAACCATCACATACATCAAAATACCAACAACACTAGCATAGGAAAATGTGTCATGTCCTCTATCTCTTCCTATGTCTTTGGAAACTATTCAACAATTAGTTTTTCTCCCACAACAGGGGAAAAAATCTCACCGAGGTCGACTTCGTCGACTTGGGAATATCGTTTCACTACCAGTGAAGCTTTGAATTTCTTGACTTGACATGTCGCACCTATGTTTTTCTTGAATACCCACTTTCTACTGACAACCTTCCTTCCATTAGTTAATTTGACCATATCCCATGTCTCATTTTTGTACAAGGATTCTATTTCTTCAACCATGGCGTCCTTCCAAATTTTACTCTCTATCAAGTCGACTGCCTCCTTGAATGACTTGGGATCCTCGTCAGTGGTAGATAACACAAATGTAGAACCAAAATCAGGTGGACTATACCTTTCAATTGGTTTTCTTACTTGTTCAGAACTCCTTACAATTGGATTTGGTTTTTCCACCTCTTCATCTAATTTTATCGACTCATCTGAATCATTTTATTCATTCCTCGGTTCAAACACTAACTTCTCTCGTTATTTTTCCATATGGAACTATCCAAACTCGGAAGTTCCACTGACTTCCCCGAAGACCACATCTCGACTATACATTATTTTCCTTGATGTCGGATCCCAAAGCTTATATGCTTTCATTCCATCCTTGTAGCCAATGACAACACACTTGACTACCTTTTTATCCAGCTTTCTCTTCTTTTCCTTGGGAACATGGAAAAATTCATCATATCCAAATACTTTGAGATATGAAAGAAAATGATTCTTACTAAACCATACCTCATGTGGAGCCAAGTTGACTGACAATGATGAAGGAGACCTATTTACAAAATATTTTGTAGTGTCAACTGCCTCTACCTCTGGCCAAAATTCTTGTGTGATACTGACACCACTGAGCATGCTCTTTTCCTTTCCATTAATTTCCTGTTCATTATTTCAACAACTCCATTTCATTGTGGGGTATCTAGTGTGGTGTTTTGGTGTTCTATGCCACACAACTTGCGAAATTTCTCAAAATCCTTTTGACATAATTCACCACCTTTGTTAATTTTTAGCACCTTGATCTTCTTATCTATATGGTTTTCCATAAGAGATTTAAACACTTGGAATTTCTCGAAAACCTTTGATTTATTTCTCATGAAATATATTCATGTCTTCCTGGAAAAAACATCTATGAAGAAGACATAATACATGGATCCACCAACTGAAGGGACTGGTACAGGTGCAAACACATCACTATGAATTAATTCTGGAATCCCCTTTTCCCTTGTCACTCCATATGGGAACCTAACCCGATTTTGTTTTCCATATATGAAAATTTCACAAAAATTAACTTCCAAATTACAATGAAGAAAACCTTTGACCATACCTTTGTTGTGCATAGCTCAAAGTCATTTTTCACCAATGTGTCTCATCCTTTGGTGCCATAACATGGTCGAGTTGACTTGATGAATAAAACTTGATTTGGTTTATATCGACTCAACCCAAGTTGAATCAACTCGATTCGAAGTTGAGTTGACTTCAAGAACAACAATGTTGTTGCATCTAGTCAATTTGACATTCCCTAACAACTTGTATAGGGTTCCAATCTGAGCTCTTTTCATTAATACCATCACAACCCTGACCATTTTGCATGTATCCTTCTGAAATAGAGTGTGCACACCTTCATCACTCATCTTACTATCATATATTAGGTTTCTCCCTAAACCCAGAATATGTATCACACATGGAAGGGTTCTACTACTCCCATATTGCAATAACAGTCAGACTCTTCCCCGTCAAAAAATTTTGGTTGTCGATTCATTCCCCAAGAAGACATATCCCCCTTCATATCTCCCATATTCACATAACCATTCTCTGTGAGGTGTAATATGAAAGGATTCTCCTGATTCGATCAACCGAACATCTTGATCTAATTGTGTACTAGTCGACGCTAGATACACATCACATCCTTTATTTACAGTAGTATTTCTCTTAGTTGACTACTTCACATTGGATCTCGTACTAACTTCTATTTCCTTCAACCTGCAATATCTCTTGTAATGCCTAGATTTACCTCATTTCCAACATCTTCTCATCGACTAAACTGAGGATTTAGATATATCCTTTGACTTAGAATTTCTACCAAATAATTTTCCTTTATCTCTGTCAATCAGTCGACCTCTCACCATCAAGGCATATTTGATCGATCCTTCCATGTTCTTCCATCTCATTTCTTATGACAGTAGATATGCAACCACATCTTCAAGCACTAATGTGGTCGAGTTACTCCATGTAGCCATAACTAATCTATCCCAAGAGTCTAACAAAGAACATAATAGGCTAATACATTTCTCCTCCTTAGTGATTTTAATATCCACATACAGTAACTGACTTATTATAGTATTGAATGCATTTTGATGCTCTGTTATCGGGCTCTCATCACTCATCCTTAGAAGATAAAGTTTCTTTCATAGGAACATCTTGTTTACCAGGGATTTCGACTGGTACAAGCTTCCCAACTTGTCCCTCAATTCCTTTATAGAGTCTTCCCCTGAGACATTCAACAATACCAAATCTGCAAGACAAAGTCGAATCATACTCCTTGCCCTTCTTTCAAGTTTCTCCTATTATTCCCTTGACATACCCGTCAAAATAGTTCCCAGACATATCGCTTCCCATTGTTCTTGATCTACAAGGAGATCTTTAATTTTAAGCTTCCAAAGCTCAAAATTCTAACCATTTAATTTTTCGATCTCTATTCTTGAATTGCTTGTCATTTTTTCAAGCACAACTTTAAAGATCTACAACTTACAAATCCCATTGGACCTAAGTTTAGCTCAGATCCAAGATCTACTCAACCTTGTTTTGATATGACTCGTAAAGAGAAACAACTA
>ML819653.1:65086-77719 GCA_009831015.1 Picea engelmannii
TTTCTAGCAAAAACTAAGGAAATTGCATCCTGCGTTGGAATATATTATTCAAAGGAGCTTAAGAATCTATTGGATTCTCAAGTCATTTTTAAGGTCTGTCATTCAACATGGGTATCCAATCTGGTTTCTGATAGGAAGAAATTCGGGGATATTAGATTTTGTGTAGACTTTTGGAACTTAAATCAGACATCTGACAAAGACAAATTACATGTTTCTTCTATGGAACAAATTCTGCAACTCGTCTCAGGTCCGGAAATGTTCTCCTTATTAAATGGGTTCTCAGGTTACAACCGGGTTCTCATAGTAGAACTAGACTGATCAAAGACCACTTTTCACAGAAAGTGGGGAATTTTTGCTTACCACCAAATGCCTTTTGTTATAATCAATGTGGGAACAACATTCTAGTGTGCCATGGATATAGTTTATAAAGGTATGATCAACCAAAGTGTAGTGGTCTATCTTGACAATGTAGCATTTTATTCTAAGAAAAGAGCAGATCTCTCACAACACCTGAAACATATTTTTGAAAGATGCAGGAAATACAACATATATCTAAATCCTAAGAAAATAATATTTGGGGCATATCATCTCAAAATATGGGGTTTATGTTGATCCAGGATAAAAGAAAGAAATCATGCAGATTCCCATGCCCCAAAACAAAAAGTATATGCAATCATTCTTTGGGAAGATAAATTTTGTGAGAAGATCTGTATCAAAATTTGCATAGATAGTCAAGACTCTTCAGTAGATGATCAAGAAATATGTGTAGTTCAAATGGAAATATAGAACTAGATCATACATTTCAAATTCCAGACTTCTCCAAATATCTTTTGTTGTATACTTTTGCTTTAGATCCTTCCCTTGAAACAATTCTCACTCAAAAATATGAGCAAGGAATGAACGCCCCATCTCATTTATGAGCATTGGTCTATAAGGGCATGAATTGAATTAAACTGTGGTGGAGAAACAAGCATTTGTTTTCCACAAATCCATCAAGCAATTCATGCCCTACATTATGAAGAATCACTCCAAAGTGATTGTGAGTCACCCAATTGTAAGATCATTGTTTGTTAAAAAATAACTAGGGGAACACCGAGGAAATTGGATGACAATTGTGCAGGAATATGACCTTGAATTTAAACTTGCCTAAATTGTGAAATTCCAAGGCCTATGTAAGCTGGAAACATATGCCCTAGACTCCAATGATCAAATGGAATATGGCTGGGAAGAAGAATTATCATTTTGCATGAGAAATTTCCATATGTTACAACACTTGATGACTCTTGGTACACTGATCTTAAGCAATACATGCAACATGGCATTTCCCCGAACCATCTAAATCTCAAATAGAAAATAGCTATGAGGCTCAAATTAACACACTATCAACTCATTAATGGTGTTATTTTCAGAAGGAATTATGAGAATGTCCTCCTTTAATGTCTAAAGAAACAAGACACATAGAGGGTTCTCAATGAACTACATGACGAGCTAGAAGAGGGCCACTTTGTCGAAGAGAATACAAATCAAAAAATCCTAAGAGCATGATAATATTGGCATAGACTCTTCAAGGATTTGCATGCTTATTCCAGGAGCTACAAAATTTTCTAGAAATGTGTGAGAGGAGAAAAAAAGGTTCTGGTCCCCTTGGAACTGGTAGTTGTTGAAGAACCATTTGAGCAATCGAGATTGCACGTTATCATGGAGATCAATCCTCATTCCTCGAAGAAACACAAGTACATCCTAACCACCATTGATTATTTGACATGATGGGTGAAAGTAATGTCATTGAAAAAGGTAGATAAATATATAGTGATCAATTCCTTGGAACAACACATCATCACTATGTTTGGAGTGCCCACTACTCTTGTTTTTTATAACGCCACATATTTTTCTTCTCTAAAACTAACTAAATTTTATTTAGACAAAGAAATTATATTGAGACACACAGATACATATTACCCTTAAGGAAATGGTGTGGTTGAATCTACTAATAAGAACTTGATCTGTATCTTGAAGTAAATTGTGGTTGATCAACAGAGAAACTAGCACAATGCTCTATCTAATGAAATGTTGGAATATAGGGTGGCACTAAAATCTTATATAGGAACATCCACTTACTTTTTAATTTATGGGAAAGAATCCATCCTTCCCCCTAATGTGTTACCTTCTCTTCAACTATCCCAACAACCATGTGGGAAAAAATACCTAGCCATTCAAAGAATAATAGACATTCTGGTCAAACTAGAAGAAGAAAGGGGGAAATAAAAGACAAAATTTGTCGTGCATCAACATATCATAAACAAATGGTTCAATAAGAACTCTTTTAGGGAAGAATATTTTCAAATTGGTGATTGGTTCTAAAATGGGATAAGCCAAACAAAACAAAGGGAAACATTCCAAATTCCAACAAATGTGGTTTGGTCCCTATCTAATTAAAGAAAAGATTGGCTTAGGTATAGATTGCAAAACCTTGAAGGAGAATTAAACTTCCTTCTTGTCAACATCCAAGTCCTAAAAAAATACTTTGGTTAGTTGTCCTCATATAGCTTACTTGTACATAAATAATGCATTTACCCCCTCACTTCTCCTTTTCTAGGTTGCTTAACTTTCTTTTATTTTTTGCTTGGATTTATATCCAACTTTTGTTATAGGTTTTCCTTCAAAAAAAAATTCTCTCCCAAATACCTTTTCTTACCTTTCTTCATAAATAGATCATGGTTGTTAAAATCTGATTCTTACAATGATATAGCATACAATGGCTTATGATTACGAAAATTTGCTTCTATCATTGGGACAATGTAATGTCCCTTTCCAAATAGGAGCTCCAGAGAGGAGGCTTAATGGTCTAAACCGCCCCATTAGACTATATCCAGGGCCAGAAAGGGGTAAACAGGGTCACTAGAGGTCACTTCACTCACCGGTGTTATATTTAGAAAGTGACATTGAACTAAAAAGGGTAAAAAGCGCTTTTAAGTCAGTATGGGCTAAAAATAGAAGTCAATAGTGAATTAGGGTTTCAACAATGATTTAGGGTTTTGGAAGTCAACAATGAATTAGGGTTTCAACAGTGATTTAGGGTTTTGGATAGCAATAAAGGAAGGGTCAACAACCTAATTGATAATTATGAAGATTATGACTTGTCATTGAGGAGAAGAGGCGCATCTCATGAGAGATAGTTCAATGGATTCCAGGAGGAAGACACCAGTTGGTTGATTTCGGTGTTGAGAGACACACCCTAGTCACTAGGGAGATCATTCAGGTCTTCCATCATTCTTCAACAGTAGTTACATAGTGTTCAACAAAAAGGGTGCATTCATCTAGAGTGAGGGTGCAACTTCTAAGATGGTTTTTAGTCGACTTATCCCATCTAGGGAGAATTCTGAGATTTCCCTCCGACCCATTTGAGAGAAAGGCAAGGCACATCTTTTGCCTGGTTCCTCATCATATTCTGATGGAGGAATAAACTGAGGTCAATTTTCTAGAATTGGACATGCAACACTTTTGGCAGATACATTTGGGGTTCTAGAGCGAGCATCAATCCATATTCAGGGAAACCCTTTCAACCCATTTCCCAGTAGACCAAGGCAGTCATTTTGAGACACATCTCATCCGATTCTGATGGTGGAATCACTAAGACTCATTTTTCCAGAGAAAGAGGGGCACATTCCCCCAAGGGGATCCATCTAGGGTCCAAACTCACCAATAGAAGGGTCCAACAGTTTCCAGTACTGAGGACTAGAGAAGGGCGCATTATTTGGGACAATTTTTAGGCCATTTCGAGAAGTACAACTCCCAGGGCGAATTTTCCAGACTTCCAACAGTTGTCGTCAGAGCTGCCATAGTCCCAACACATCCGTTGATTCTGTAGTGCTCCCATATTCTGGGTATTATCTTTTAGTTGCTTATTTGTATTCTAGCTAAGATCCTTTGTCTATTGATCTATTCAAGTATTGTCAGTTTATTCAGCCGCATTCAACCTTTTTGTAATCCACAGAGATATCATAATATAAAATTTGCAGTCCTTTATCGCATTTGTTATTTGTATGATCATTTATATGCTGTAAATGATTAATCCTACACACACATTAGCAGTGTTTCCTAGACTAGCCAAGTGAGGAACATTACAATGGTATCAGAGCTTTAGTCCCGCTAGCCTGTGACTAAAGACAATGAGTGTAGCATAAGACCCAGAGGGCCGTCAACACGTAGGTGACGGATATGTCACTTACAATAGGCATAAGGAAAGAAGGCATATGCCTGACTTTCCCCCTTTTCATCCTAGCTCAGAGGAAGAGGAAGAGGCACACATAGAACCAGAGAGAAGGGCAGAACATGAGGCTGAGCGTGAGGTAGAGAGGATGTTAGGAGACATATATGAGCGACCAGAGGGCAGTGGCAAGGTCCCCATAGATCCCGAGACAACTTTCATGTAGGTTATCAACGATATGTTAGCTAGTCAACAGACCATATATCAGTCCTTGGCACAGGTGGTTGATATATTGGCTACATTGGGCACCCCAGACACACAAGTCCCGCATGTAGGATAGGGTAACTTAGGAGCAGGCAGTAGACCCCAGTCACCCTCTCACACATACACCTTTGCAAGTAGGATTCCCAGACCCTTGTTTCTCAGTTTCCAGAGGGCACCCCCGATAGTCGCACCGCCACTGATAGTATGGAGGCCACCCACTCATGCAGAGGACACTGTGGAGTATAGGAGGGAGTACACAACATTAGGTCGTGACTTCCACCAGGACATGACCCTATTTGGGTACTGTGGAATGAGACTCAAGAACCATCCTAGAGAGCTACAGAGGGGAGGACTGCAACAACAACAGGGGCATAACATGGATTTCATCAAAAAATTTGGTAAACTCAACATACCTTCTTTCGACGGATTGCCCAAATGCACTGCTAGATCTTGGGTACAAAAGCTAGACACATACTACAAGCTCAACCAGATGACCGAGACAAAGGCCATCAGTTTCACGACCTTACACTTGGAGGGTCAGGCACATGAGTGGTGGTATCATGGATTGGTGGCATTGGGTCATAGTCGCATCACTTCCTATAGGGATTTTAGAGAGAGGCCCATGGACAGGTTTGACAGGAGGGATCCTGAGATCCACTTTAGGGATCTAGCCTAATTGAGACAAAATGGCACAACAAAGGCATTCATCATGGAGTTTCAGTGGGTAGTCATGGCAGTGACATATATATCAGAGCCCAGGATGATCATTATATTCACAGAGGGACTCACCGAGCCTTTAAGAGGACAGGTGAAGGCATACGGGCCTCCCACCTTGCAGGATGCCATCCTTCACACTCGAGATTTGGCAGATTCAGTGCCAAAGACTAAAACATTTTCCAAACCCTTTGTATCCCAGAAGGATCGATACAGGAAGCCATTCCAAAGAGAATGGAAGGGCAAGGAGAAGCTGGATGATGAGACTAGGTGAGAGCTTATGAGGAAGAAGCTTTGCTTCAACTGCAGAGACCCTTGGGTCCTAGGCCATTGGTGCATGGGCAAGGTAGAGATTCATTATATTGAGGTGGCAACAGACAATGTGGACAATAAGGAGGAGGAAAAGGATAGTGGATCCACTAGCTTAGAGGAGGAGTCAACACATGTAGAGGAGCAACCTCCTCGTAGACCTCCGACACCAGCAGGAGCCCATCTCCCAGTAGTCCCACAGCCGCTTGAGCAGGCTAACAAGAGGAAACCAAAAAAGGGAGGAGTCATAGAGACCCTTTCTGGTGTTCCCAGGTATGATACCCTTCGGATCAGAGGGACTATTTAGGGACAACGGTAAATATCCCTGACAGATGGTGGGGACACCCACAACTTCATCGACGCTTCACTAGTATCTAGATAGGAACTTCAGACATAGGAGTTTGAGGGGTTTGACGTTGCAGTAGCAGATGGCCAAATAGTGGAGTGTCTAGACAAAGTTCCAGACTTGAAGGTAAATTTAGGAAACTATAAAGTGAGAGATACATTTTATGTGGTTGACCTATCTGACAAAGATGTGGTGTTGGGAGTCCAGTGGATGATTGCCTTGGGAAAAATTACCACCAATTACCAAACCTTGGAGATGGGATTCAGAGACCATGACGAAAAGAAGGTTGTTCTAAGAGGTATGTCGACAGGAGCACCCAGGACAGTTTCAGCCAAGAGGATGGAAAGGATATTCAAACATGGGGAAGCAACGTATGCTGCCAAGTGTTTGATCACTACGTGGAAGGATTTAGAGGGTTGAAAATTGTACCATACAGAGATCAAGGATTTATTGGGACAACATCAACAGGTCTTTGAGGCAATTCCACCAGGGAGACCACTTGACAAGGGGTTTGAGCACACCATTGAGTTGGAGGAGGGGGCCAAACCTATGATCACCCCCCCCTATTGTCATCCTAGGAGGTTCAAGGATGAGATAGAGAAGGCAATCAAGGAATTGCTAGTGATGGGACACATCAGACCGAGCAACAACCCATTTTCTTCTTCAGTTGTCTTAGTTATGAAGAAGGATGGCACCATGAGGATGTGCATTGATTACCTAGCCTTGAACAAGAAAACCATCAAGAACCGATACCATATCCCACACATTGATGAATTGATGGATGAACTACATGGGGCAGTTTTCTTCTCAAAGATTGATCTATGCTCTAGATATCATCAGATCAACATCCGAGAGAAGGACATAGAGAAGATGACATTTCGATGTCATTTTGGACACTTTGAGTTCCTGGTTATGCCATTTGGGCTAACCAATGCAACCGATACATTCCAGTCTTGCATAAACCATATATTCAGGGATTAGTTAAGGAAATCAATATTGGTTTTCTTTGACGACATATTGATCTATAGTCGGTCATGGAAAGAGCATATGAGGCACCTGGATGAGGTATTGAGCATCATGGAGGCACAATCATTATATGCCAAAGATTCCAAGTGCGAGTTCAATATGACAAAGCTACTTTACTTGGGCCACATCATCAGTGAACAAGGGGTATAGGTGCACCAAGAGAAGATCAGGGCCATTCTGGATTGGCCGACGCTGAGGAATGTGACATAATTGAGGAGATTCTTTGGGCTGTGCAACTATTACAGGCAGTTCGTCCAGGGTTTTTCTCAGCTTGGAGCATCGCTGGCATATCTTACCAAGCATGGGGCCTTCATATGGATCGATAAATCATAGGAAGCCTTTGATCACATGAAGGGAGTCATGGGCACTTGTCCAGTGTTCGCCCTACCAGACTTCACCTTGCCATTTGTACTAGAGTGTGACACATCCGGTGAAGGGATCGGTGTAGTTTTTATGCAGGGAAGACACCCCATTGTATTCGAGAGCCATAAGATTAGTAAGCCTGAGAGGTTGTACTCCATTTATGACAACGAAATGTTGGCAATCATGCATGCCTTGACCAAGTTCAGACAATATTTGGCGGGCAACAATTTCATGGTCGAGACCGATCACAACAATTTGAAATATTTCCTTGAGTAGAAGGACCTCAGTGAGTGCCAACAGAAATGGGTGATGAAGGTACATGCATTCGACTTTGACATAGATTATTTCAAGGGGAAGAATAACATTGTGGTCGATGCACTATCGAGGAGACCTGCGACATGTTCTTTGATGGATATTTCAGCAGATTGGAAATCCCACTTGTTAGTGGAATATTCCAAGAACAAGTTCTCTTGTGAGGTGACAGATGGGTAGATACAGGATGAACGGTATAGGGTCATTGATGATTTCATATTTTACAAGGATAGAGTCTACTTGGTGCTAGATTCAGGGCTCAAGAAGAAGATACTCACCCCAGTTCATGATTCACCTATAGCAGACCATCAGGGGTTTTTCAAAACCTATAGATAGATCAAAGAAAGGTTCTCATGGAACGGCCTCAAACAAGACATTATGAGACATGTCAGTGAGTGTGTGAATTGCTAGTAGAACAAGTCAGAGCATGCTCTTCCAGTAGAGCTACTTCAACCACTCCCCATTCTAGAGCAGAAATGGAAGAGTATATCTATGGACTGCATCACAGGTCTACCCAAGGTCCAGTGTAAGGACTGTATCTATGTAGTGGTCGACATATTGACCAAGTTTTCTCACTTCTATGCCATACCGACAGAGTAAAACGCAGTTCAGGTAGCCGAGATTTTCTTCAGGGAGATCTTCAGACTTCATGGGTTGTCGAAGAACATCGTCAGTGGCAGTTGGTTCATAGGGACATTCTGGAGAGAGTTGTTTCGGTTGGTGGGGACGGAGTTGACACCTAGAACCAACTATCACCCTCAGATAGATTGGTAAACCAAGATGTTCAACAAGTAGGTTGAAGGGTATTTGAGAAACTATTTAGGAGGACAACAAAGAACATGGGTAAAGTGGTTACATTTAGGAGAACATTGCTACAACACCACCTTCCACATGTCCATTGGTATGACACCCTTTCGAGCATTGTACGGATATGATGCTCCCACTTTGGTAGACTTGGTATTCAGGGAGAGCAGAGCTCCCAAGGCCAAGGATTGGATCATAGAGAGTTAGGAGATTCTCAAGTTGTTGAAAGAGAACCTGTAGATGACGCAAAATCGATAGAAGATAAGTGCAAACATGCACATGATAGAGCACAACTTTGAGGTTGGAGATATGGTTTTCTTGAGACTCCAACCCTATAGACAATCATCTCTGAAGAAGAGTGGGGCCGATAAGCTCAAGCCCATATTTTATGGTCCTTATAGGATCATGCGCCGAGTAGGCGAGGTTGCTTACGAGCTAGAGCTTCCAGAGGGGAGCAAGATTCATAACGTGTTCCACGTGTCTTGCCTAAAAAAGGCAGTGGGACAATTCATTAGCACATAAGAGGAGCTTCCCTCGTTGGATGAGGAGGGACAGTTGGAGTTAGTTCCAAAGGAGGTTTTGGAGTTCCGGGAGTGGAAACTAAGGAGCAGGGTCATCAGAGAGTGTTTGATCAAATGGAGAGGGCTTCTAGTAGAGGACACTACTTGGGAGAGCGAGCATGTGTTGCAGCACCCTGGACTGGTATTGCTTGAGGACATGCAATTTTAGGAAGTGAGGACTGTAATGTCCCTTTCCAAATAGGAGCTCCAGAGAGGAGGCTTAATGGTCTAAACCACCCCATTAGACTATAGCCAGGGCCAAAAAGGGGTAAACAAGGTCACTAGAGGTCACTTCAGTCACTGGTGTTATATTCAAAAAGTGACATTGAACTAAAAAGGGTAAAAAGCACTTTTAAGTCAGTATAGGCTAAAAATAGAAGTCAACAGTGAATTAGGGTTTCAACAGTGATTTAGGGTTTTGGAAGTCAACAGTGAATTAGGGTTTCAGCAGTGATTTATGGTTTTGGAAAGCTATAAAGGAAGGGTCAACGACCTAATTGATCATTATGCAGATTATGACTTGTCATTGAGGAGAAGAGGCGCATCTTAGGAGAGATAGTTCAAGGGATTCCATGAGGAAGACACCAGTTGGTTGATTTCGGTGTTGAGAGACACACCCTAGTCACCGGGGAGATCATTCAAGTCTTTCATCATTCTTCAGTAGCAGTTACACAATGTTCAACAGCAAGGGCGCATTCATCCAGAGTGAGGGCACAACTTTTGATAGCGTTTTTAGTCAACTTATCCCATCCAGGGAGAATTTCAAGATTTCCCTCCGACCCATTTGAGAGGAAGGCAAGGCACATCTTTTTCCTAGTTCCTCATCATATTCCGACAGAGGAATCAACTGGGGCGTATTTTCTAGACTTGGATGTGCGACACTTTTGGCAGATACATTTGGGGTTCCAGAGCGAGCATCAAGCCATATTCAGGGAAACCCTTCCGACCCATTTCCTAATAGACCAAGGCAGTCATTTTGAGACACATCTCGTCTGATTACAACGGTGGAATCACTAGGATGCATTTTTCCAGAGAAAGAGGGGCACATTCCCCCAGGGGGATCCATCCGAGGTCCAAACTCACTAGCAGAAGGGTCCGACAGTTACCAGTACTGAGGACTAGAGCAGGGCACATCATTTGGGACAGTTTCAAGGCCATTATAAGAAGTACAACTCCTAGGGTGAACTTTCCAGACTTCCAACGGTTACCATTAGAGCTGCCATAGTCCCAACGCATCCATTGATTTCGCAATGCTCCCATATTCTGGGTATTATCTTTTAGTTGCTTATTTGTATTTTGGCTAAGATCCTTTGTCTGTTGATCTAGTCAAGTATTGTCAGTTTATTCATTCGCATTCAACCTTTTTGTAATCCACAGAGATACCATAGTATAAACTTTGCAGTCCTTTGTCGCATTTGTTATTTGTATGATCATTTATATGTTGTAAACGATTAATACTACACACACATTAGCAGCGTTTCCTAGACTAGATAAGTCAGGAACATTACAGACAAAACACCGGTTCTTCTTGTGTTTCCATGATTACCTCAATCTAGTATTCAAGACTCAGACTATGTAGAGGGACGCTTTTGAAAAAAATTGACAAGCACTAACACCTCAAAACTTGGTCAAGAATAGGTAATTGGTCACATTTAAAGAAATCTTTGCCTTCACACTTAATTAAATGGATGATGTTTGTACCAGGAAGTATAGGGATTTTTCAAGTCATACTCCACAGGAAGGTAGCTATCTATAAACAAACATATCTTTAAACACATAGGAAGGTAGCATACACCAAAAAAATTGTAATATTCCTTCATGTCGAATAAATATTGTCTTCACTCACCGACACATCAGTAGTCCCAAATCTTACCTTCACACCAATATGAAAAAGAATAAAAGGCTTTCTCTCACCGACACACTAACAGAGAAAAGTATTTCTCTCATCAGCACACCGACAGAGAAAAGTCTTCCTCTTGACAACACACTAGTAGAGAAAGTTCTTTCTCTCAATGACACACCGAAAAACAAAAGTCTTCCTCTCATCAACACACTGGCAGAGAATTTTGTTGTCTCACCCATAAGTTGGTGGGACCCACGAGTCGTAAATGCAATTATATGGAAGGTGGTGTGGCATGACATGACCCGTTTGTACGATATTTCTTTGGTTATCATCCACACAATCTCTCTCTCATGACTCGATATCTCAGCTTCCTCACCAGGATTAACAGGTAAGGTTGGTATTCCCCTACCTTATCTTTGTTTTCATTTTAAAACCAAATATACCCCATTCCATTCTAAATCCCCAAACCCCATTTTTCTCAACAAATAAAAAAGGGATGACCTAAAATTAACTTGCGATCCTAAATGGAGGGAAGGGTAAAGTCACCCAATGAGAAAATAGCTCGTAACTGTAAATATCATCCCGTTGAGGTTGGGTGTGGGAATTCTAAACTTATTTCCATCCTTCCATTATCCGCCTCTCAAAAAATTCATGGGACTGCTTCCTTCTCTTGTTTCACACATGCACAACCCATCACTTCTATCCCCTTTTCACCAACCAACATGGCCCGTGACCATTTATTTTTAAATATTGATAGTGTAGAAGGGTTCAAACCAATGCACAACTTAGGTTTTGTATAAACTATTGCTCATTGTTGGCCACCCTATATGGATAATACCCAATTACAACTTGTAATCAACACTCTACGGGGCTTATGGATAGGGCATCGCCACACATAGTAATTGCACAAGTTTTGGCTCAGTCCTTCAAGATAATAACCTGTGTTTTTATGTTGAATTGGTGAAATATTTTCCCTTGGTGTTTCAATCACCATGACTTTCATTCCAGGGATCTATGGATAAGGACCTTTTTTATAATAAAAAATCCTTGCATTTTCAATTTTATTGCTTGATTTTATATGTGCTAATATGAAAATCTTTATATTGTGACAGCATATGTTTTCCATAGTACCCATCGTGTCCACCTATAATAGGAAATTCAACCCCATTGTTGATATCTCATCGGGAAAATAAGAGGAAGACTCAAATATTTATACCACGTGACCTATGTACAATGGCACACAATGCGCCATCGACAAGGACACATCATTCCAGTGAGGAGAGATTTATCAAATGTTCACTAACCAAATCTTCCCCCATATGACAGAGAAATATTCGAGCCTCATTGTATATTGAGCCATCATATAATCCAAGTTACACATAATAACATCTCATTCAGTAGTATTCCCTTGTGCTAAGGCCATATACTGAATCATCTGGCATACACATATATACAACATGTTGATAATCAATGCACAAGGAATACATGTTACTTATTTCTATCCATTAGTGATCATCTCATGTTATCTATTGATCAACGGAGATATTTCATTGAATGACAAATTAGTGAAATGATTCCCTCACAAGCTCAGAGATCTTATGAAAACTTGGTGGGTGCCAAGTAAAAAGTTCAAGACTAGGGCATCAAAAAACTAACTAATTAATTTACTTAGGCTTCCCTTCCAATATACAATGGCCATACTATGTATATTATATGGATATCTTGATTATCATATATTCAAGGTGTCATGGGTGCCTCTCATTCACTATATCACCACTTCTGGATCCATATTTAACCGGGTAAACATTTTGTCTTCTACACTAGCACATGCCATATGAGATGAGGACATATGGCTCTAGGGAAGCACCCCAGTTTTCACATGGCC
>ML819654.1:0-23654 GCA_009831015.1 Picea engelmannii
ATTCTTTCATTGTGGTAAAGTTGGTCATTTTTCTTCTAAATGTCCTTACAAAGAAAACAATGCTAATGAAAAGGAAAGAAAAGGAAAGGATAGGCCTAGGGAATTAAATAAAAAAAGAAACTTTTAAAAGGAACAAATTTTATTCAAAGGAGGATAGCAACAACTCCGAAGAAGAATAATATGAGCCAGATACATTTCAAGATGAAAAAATTATCATGGCTTTGGAACTACACAAATGTGATCAAGAAAAATTAGGCACAAAAGAGTGTGAAGTTGTAATAGACATGGAAGGAGAACTCATTAGTGCTTTGGAGGAAATATCCTAACTCAAGAAAAATAAAATACTAAGAAAATAAAAGTTACAGGTCTACAAAGAAAAAGATAGAAAATTTAGTAAAGAAATAATCATTTTAAAAATTCAGCTAAAAGAAGCCAAAAGAAGGGAAGCAATATTGATAAATCAGATAAAATAAAAGGAGAATATATGTGACAAACTAGAAGCATAAGTAGTTGTCTTAAGAAAGTATCTAGAGAAATCCAAGACCCAAATAAAATTCATAAAAGGATATGAAACCCTAGATATCACTCTAAGCAATCATAGATCACCTGATGATAAGACAGGGCTGGGATATAAGGAAAATATGAAAATATTCAAAGGTGAGTCAAGCACTAGCAGGAATCCAATGAGAAGCCTACAAGCTATGCAAATTCTCTCAAGGGAAACAAAAGTGATATTAACCAAGAAAAATATGAAAATAAGAAGAAGTCAGAACTGAATCAGTCCAACTATGAAGCAAGGAAGCAACAGGTTCCCAAGTCTTATCAATTTGGTAGACAAAGAACGATTCCCACAAGTAAGATTTTCATTCCAAGGAATACAAATTTTTTCTATGGATATTGTTTCTCTTGTGGAAAACTTGGACATAAAGTTGTAAGTTACATATGTTTTAGATATAACAGAAGTGTAGGAATGAGATCAAAAAACCTCAAAAGGATATGGTTCAAAATTCTTTCAATAATTCCTTCTCCCCTTTATTGAATGACCTCAAGTGACACATATGAAATAATTTTGGACGTAAGGAAAGTGAATGCAGAAGAAAGATACTACCCATATTTAAGCAAGACGGACACGAATATTTTACTAAGGTTTGGAGGAAGAAAAATAACAACAAAGAAAATTGTGGACTAGCTCTATATGACAAAAACGAAGAAAATCAATGGTACATAGACATTGGCTACCATTATAGGAGACAAAATTAAGTTTGAATTCCTAACTAAAGAAAAAAGTGGTAATGTTACTTTTGGAAACAAATCTCTAGCAAGAATTAGAGGAAAAGGAATTGTGGTATTAGATGAATATAAAAAGGGAAAAACCAAATCACACAATGTCTTTTATGTTGATGGTCTAAAACATAACTTGTTAGGTGTAAGTCAATTGTGTGACCAAGGAAACAAATTTCTTTTTCATTCAAAAGGTTGTAAATTGATGGATGTGAATACACTGAAGATTGTCGTAAAGGCAGTCAGAACTTTAGGGAATGTGTATGTTCTAGAAGAAAACAAAGAAAAATGTTGCATTGGTAAAACTAATGAAAGATGGATTTGGCACAAAAGACTAGGTCATCTTAGTTTTAATTAGCTTATTAAGATAGGAAGAAAATATGTTATAATAAATATGCCTAAAATATCCAAAAAATAGAATACTATCTACAAGTCATGTCAGTTTGGAAAGAATTAAAGAGTTCAATTCAAGGCAAGAGAACACTCCACAACTCGACCTCTTGAGCTAATTCATATAGATATTTGTGTCCCTACTAGTACTCAATCACCCTAAGGTGAAATATATTTCATTTTATTGATAGATGAATATACCAGAATGACATGGGTTGGATTGTTAAATCATAAATTTGAGGCTTTTGAAAAAATCATAATCTTCAAAGAACAAGTTTAAAATGAAACAGATTTAAAAATAAAGTGCCTAAGATCAGGCACAGGAAGATAATTCACTTTTTATGAATTCAACAGTTATTATGAAAAGCATTAGATCAAGAGACAATTTATTGTTTCCAAAACCCCTCAATAGAATGGAGTAGTAAAGAGAATGAACATAACAGTTCAAAAAATGGACAAGGCCATGCTTGATGAATCAAAAGTACCAAAAACCTTTTGGAGTAAAGCTATTAAAATTGTTGTCAAAATTCACAATAAATCACACATAAGGGTAAACCATGATAAAACCCCTTATGATTTATAGCATGGAAGACCAATGTCAATAAAGAACTTCAAAATATTTGGCAACAAATGATACATTAAAATAAATGAAGACAACTTAGGTAAGTTTTACTCTAGCTTTGATAAAGGTATCCTATTAGGATACGCCTCCATAAGTAAAGGATACAAGTGATACAACAAAAGACTCCACAAGATAGTTGAGAGTATAGATGTAAAGGTAGATGAAGGACCATTTCATCTAGTGAGACAACAACATCATGATGAATCATATGAAGAACCAATTAGTAATTAGCCACAAGATGATAATGTGAATGAGGATTAGGAAGTAGAGGATTCAGAACAAGAGGAGAGAATGAAACCATCACATCCAAATATCCCATAAAGGTATGTTCAAAAACATCATCTATAAAGTTAGATTCTTGGAAATAAGGAAACAAGTGTACCAACTAGAAGAAAACTTATAGATACCTCTACCTTTGCAATTTTTTCATTGTTATACATGATTGAACCCCAAATTTTTGTGAAAGCAATACAGGATGACCACTGGGTAAAATCCATGAATGAAGAACTAGACGAAATAGAGAAAAATAAGACTTGGGATATTGTCCCAAGACCAAATGACAAGAATGTGATTAGAAATAAATGGGTATACAGAAACAAGTTGAATAAAGATGGACATATTGTCAGAAACAAGGCCAGACTAGTATGCAAAGGGCATTCTCAAGTAGAAGGTGTGGAATTTGAAGAAACATTTTCCCTTGTTGCAAGAATTGAAGCTATCAAAAAGTTTTTTTCTTTTGCATGCTACATAAAATTCAAAGTTTACTAGATGGATGTTAAACATTTTTAAATGGTTACCTCAAGGAAGAATTTTATGTGGAGAAGCCAAAAGGTTTTCTTCTAATTGAAAAAAATGATTATGTATGTTGATTGAAGAAAGCACTATATGGGATAAAAGATGATCCAAGAGCTTGGTATTACAAATGCATTTGCACCAGCAAGGATTCAAAAAGGGACTACTAATAGAAATTTATATATCAAGGATGTAGGAAGTGATCTGTTAATTATTGTAGTGTATGTTAATGATATTAATTTTAGAAGTAACATTGAATTAATGAGTAAGAAGTTTGTAGCTACAATGCAACAAGAGTTTGAGATGTCCATGTTAGGAGAACTCCCCTATTTCTCGACTTACATATTTATCAATCAGAGAAAGGAATTTGTATTTCTCAGGGTAAATATCTCAAGGAAATCTTGAAGAAATTTGGCATGGAGAACTATGCACCAGTAAACACTCCTATGACTACCAGTTGTAAACTCAGCAAGGATGACAATGCTCCAGAATTAGATCAAACCATGTACATGCCTATGATAAGAAGTTTACTCTAACTCATAGCTTCAAGTCCTAACTTTACACAAGCAGTGGGTCTAGTAGGTATATTTCAAGACAATCCTAAGGAAACTCATGTTCTTGCAGTTAAAATAATAGTTAGATACTTGCAAGGAACTATAGATTATGGCTTGTGGTATCCACAAGACATAGACCTTGTTCTCAAATATTATACAGATCTAGATTGGGAAGGAAGTATTGATGATAGAAAAAGCACTAGTGGAGACACATTCTTCATTGGAAATTGTTTAGTCTCCTAGATCAGAAATAAATAAACTTCCATTTCTCTCTCTACATCTGAAGCCAAATATATAGTTGCAACATCATGTTGTACTCAAGTGTTTTGGATTAAAAACAATATCAAGGATATTCAAGTTCCCCGTGATCATCCTATCTCCATCACGCGCAACAACACCAGTTCTATTAATCTCTCTAAAAATCATGTTAAAAACTCTAAGACTAAGCATATACCAATCAAATATCATTTTCTCAAAGAACAGTATCAGGATGAGGTGATCAAAGTAGAATATGTTCCTTCCATGGAGAAGATCGTAGATATCTTTACCAATCCATTACCTAGGGACTCCTTTGAGTATCTCAGAGAGAATTTGGGAGTCCTTACCACTCCTCATAAAGGAGTATAACCTTCATGATAGGTTGGAGGCTATTGGAAGAACTGTCAAGCCTCAGGGGGAGAAGAGCAAGAAATTAAGTAGCAGACAATACAACATTCAAATAGGGGAATTCACTCTCCAGATGTGCGCAATTAGTAGGGGGTATCCCTTTTCCATTGATTTCAAAGGGGGAGAAACATAGATATGCGAAAAAAAAGAGCATATAACAAGGGGGATTGTAGGCTAGAGGAGCACACTTGAAGGCTAGAGGAACACACTAAGAGGGGGAGAAACTAAAAAATAGAGTTGCCATCAATGACAACAGGGGATTTGTTTGTGCATATGTTGTGATTGATGTCAAATATAATGTAATAATAGACAGAGGAAGTCATGAATTCATGAAAACAAAAGTGTGTAGAAGGATCAAAGGTTGAAAGAATCAACTACACAGAAAAGGATAAATGGAACAGAAGGTATGGCACAAAGTATGGTGCACAGATAGAGGAAGTAATGAAAGGATGAAAATAGAAGTGCGCAGAAGGATCAAAGGATGAAAATATCAATGACTACAACTTAATCAAAGACATGATCAAATGGAGAGAAATACAATGGAGTAGACTATGATAGATTCCTTTGTGGTTCAATAGATGCTTATGCTATAGTGTGATAAAGGATGGGAAACAACTATAGAATGGTTCGATTCAATGCAAAGAGAAACACAATGAAGTATGATGAGACAAAGTTGATGTGACAAGCGATTGAGTAGACTACAACATAGCTAGTATAATTTCAGTGGTCAATTAAGCGAGTCACCATATCGCGCTCTCAATATTGTGAAGTGACTGGGTGAGTGTGCTGCAAGGAAAGTGTGACAAATTGAAGACTTGAAGTCCTGTGCTCACATTTTGTAACACACCTGACCCATAAGTAACCTGTTTAGTAATGGGGAATCAAAATTTCACTTTCCTTAATCATATTGAATCCTCTTTTTGGGATATTTTTCCTCTTCCACTCATCAGGAGCTATCTAAAAACTGCTACCTTGCTCGAATCTGAGCTCTGGATTGGGATTTACACCCTTCCAAAGATCTTCAAGCATTATTGGTCAAGGTCCATGTGGCACCCACGTGGGTCTATCTCATTCGTACCATCCCAAGTTCCCCAAAGTCCTGAAGTTCCCCCGTTCTCTTGCATCTATGGTGGAAATCCATCCACTATTAGATCCAACAACAAAACTTCATCCTCGTTTAACACATAGGATTAAGGGAATTCGACTTTCAATGCTTCGGCATTTAACACCCCTTTTTATTTCTATGAGCATATCCTTTAGAATCCTGAAAACCGGACTTCCTACCATGTAGCTTTGCCTTCAACCCTTTCGTCTTATCTAATATACTACACCCAAGCCTCTGAATCTCCGAAACCCTGGACTCCCGAAGGGTCCACCCTTACACATTATGGCGCATTAAATGTAGGGGAAGGGATAGGTAGGTCTATTCTTTGTTCGATTAACCCCAGCATTCCATTTTCCCAACTTTCTCGAAGTCCTGAACTCCTAGTGTCCCAGGTACTCCACCCACTATTAGTCCAAGCGAGTATGTGCTATGGGGGATGACACGTGACAAGGAAGAGATGACATGTGGCCCCATCAATGGGTGATACATGTCACATTCTAATGGCCATATAAGACCTATAAAAATCATGAATCAAGGAAACATCATCATGCCATGTCACTCTGTACTGAAAGCCTCTGGGAGTTTCTAGCTTCTGCTATCAACGAATTATGTTAGAGCTCTGAATTCCAAACTCTTGCGAGAAGCCTCCCAATACCCCTTATATATGTTAGGTAGCTAGAGAGGTAGTGGAGGTCATTGAATGTAGGGTGGACTAGGTCCACTATATTATTAAATAATTCCCACTATGGTAGTTAGATATAATAAATGGGTAGTTAGATATAATAAATGTAAGAGGACTTCTTAGAAGGTTCTACTTCTAGAAGATTTCTCCTCTAGAATGTTCTTAGGTGATGGTAGCACTATATAAAGGGGTTAAAGAAATGTAATGGGATATGAAGAGAGTATTGTATTTGGAGATGAATCTCATTAGGAGGATGCCCCCTCTAAGAGGCAAGTGAAGAGGAGAGGATCCCTTCCATAATAGGATCCTTTGTATGGTGTTTCCCTACCCCAAGCGTTTTGATATAATAAAGTGGTGGTTTTTTATATTGTTCCATATATCTTGTGTGGTGATTGTATTTAGATATATTTGGATCTATTGATATATTTTATTTATTTTGTTTTTGGTACTTAACAATTGGTATCAAAGAACTTTTCTTGGCAGGAAGTGTGGGGAAATATTTTATTTTTTGCAGATTTACTTTTTCGGAGAAAAAAAAAAGAGGTCCATGACATTATGGAATATTTCTATAGGTTTTGGTGAAAAATTTGCAAAAATAAATTGTATATCTGAGTTCCTCTCATAAAAACACCCAAGTTAAAAAACAAAATTGTCTAAAATAGAGTTTGGGAAGTCAAGTTATTTGCATTTTCAAATCTGCAATTTTTAGGGTTTTTTTTCCATGGATGACCGCATGATTTTTCTAATTTATGTAGCATATGGGGATGAATTTAAAAAAACAATTGCATATCTGAGTTCCTCTCATAATTTCACCCAATGTCAAAAACAATCATCCAAATTGGAGCTCTAGAAGTGAAGATATCGTTGATTTAGAATCAACTATTGTTTTTGGGTTTTTCGTGATGGCGGCGGGACTGTAGAGTTCATAATTTTTCATAGGGTACTCATATTGCTACGAAATAAATGCCATTGGATAACTAATTTTAAGATATTTAGTTTAGTATATTTTATGTGTTGTTTCCAATGGCTATTCCCTCTCAAACGCTTGAATAAATTCTACAAATAATTGAAGCATTCAAAGCCCAACTGTATGACACATTGCATGACCTTGTAGATAACCTCACATTGCATGACCTTGCAGATAGCCTCACATTGCATGACCTTGCAGATGGTCTAAAGGATAGTTTTCATAGTATTCAATATTCATTAGATAGAATGAAGGAGATATATCTTATGGTGGACTCTAATCTGCCATAAGATATATCTCATAGTATTCTATCCATTGGATAGTATTCAATATAATCAAGAAGTATATGTTAGGTATGATTTTGAGGCTGATTGTTATGATTTGTATATGGATAGTTGTCATTTCTATGATGAAAACCATTTTCATATTTTATTTGATGACTCTAATCTGCCTTCTGTAAAGAACATAAATGTGATAAATTGGGAGCCAATGATTATTACTAGTGTTCATCCTGCATATTCTACAATGGCATTATTCCTTCCAGATTCTGCTACGAACCTTTTCCACTATGTGGATGGATCTTCTTATTTGGATCCACATGACAGGTGTCAATCTTTGGATCATCATTATTATTCAATTATTGTGTTCCAAAATATTCTTTGGGGAGTTCACATGGGCACTTGGACATGGGACCATGGTTTACAATGGTGGTTGGACTACTTTGGTATGGTGGATTTCCTTTCTACATGGGACCATGGTTCTCTAGTCTACTTCAAGACTATGGTCCACACTTATCCATGGGCCCCTGGTATATGGTTGTACACCCTCATAACAAGCATTGAGGACAATGATTTTATAAGGGGGATGGAATGTTAGGTAGCTAGAGAGGTAGTTGAGGTCATTGAATGTAAGGTGGACTAGGTCCACTATATTATTAAATAATACCCACTATGGTAGTTCGATATAATAAATGTAAGAGGACTTCTTAGAAGGTTATGCTTCTAGAATATTTCTCCTATGGAATGTTCTTAGGTGATGGTAGAACTATATAAAGGGGTTAAAGAAATGTAATGGGATATGAAAAGAGTATTTTATTTGGACTTGAATCTCATTAGAAGGATTCTCCCTCAAAGAGGAAAGTGAATAGGAGAGGATCCCTTCCATAATAGGATCCATTTTATGGTGTTGCCTACCCCAAGGGTTTTGATATAATAAAGTGGTGTTTTTCTATATTGTTCCATATATATTGTGTGGTGATTGTATTCATATATCTTTGGATCTATTGAGATATTTATGTATTATGTCTTTGGTACATGGCCGATATGGGTCCACGTAGATCCATATATCTAAGGCCTCTGTTGCTTCACAAATTCGGTGTTCGGGGGTCCCGTTGTGTAATATCCTTTTTCTTCCCAAATTAATCAGTGTCGGGATGACCATGGTCTAGATCCAATGTTCTGAAGGGATCCCTAAGTATCCTTAGATTGATGGTCATCATCGCTTCATGACTTCAACATTTAGGGGTTCTACCTATTTAAATCTCCCTTTCTCCCTTAGTGGTCAATGCCAAAATGACCGTGACATAGATCCAACAGTCATGAGAGGTACTAAAGCACCCCCGGATCTATGGTTCTCATCACTTCACGACTTCAGTTTTCAGGTTTTTCACCCGCTTAACACTCCCTTTCTCTTGGAGTGGTCAATGTTGGACTAACCGTGACGTAGATCCAATGGATATGAAAGACCTTGAGGATCCTCATATCTACAACTCATGTTACTTCACAATAGGTAAGTGGGTAAGGGTTTAATGGTGGGATAGATCCCATGGTCACAGTTAGGGAAAATTCTAGATGTCGGTCAACCTCACTGGTAACCGAACCAACAATTTTCCTTTGGTTGGTTTTGGAGGTTGTAAATTCATAGCATCCCGGAGCTTTGAACTCCCAAAGTTTCGAAGCCAAAATAGCTTTGCTCCTTTCGGACCTAGCGAAGGGTTCCCAGGTCTTGGTCATATTGATCCTCTGATAGGTCTCAGGGCTGCATGCCTAATTATTAGCCATAATTTACTTAGGGATGCGGACATGTGCCCTCGGTCACATCGATGACTAGTTTGAAGGAAGTGCCATGCATTCACAAAAATTAAGTTCTAAAATAAAGAAAGGTATTTCTCGACCAGTACAAGAATCATAAACTTATTCTTAGATTCATTTATAGACCCACGTCTAAAATTTCTCTTGCTGCTAATTAGAGGATAATAGAAAACCATTCAAATGGAGGGGTTATAAAAGAATAATAAGAACTTCTAATAGTAATTGAACAATGCAAATCTTAGTCATAGACACATGCATTTTGGTAAGAATACTTATCAAAAACCAAATAGTGAAGAAACTTCTATGAGGGGTGTTTATTTCAAACCAACCATAGGCACAACCACTCCTAGATGGATTTATCATTAGACACACCCTAGCTAGATCATGATTCTCTCAGAGAGACTCTTCATTCTTATTCAGTGGCAGTCGGGGATGAGGATCACTCTCCTCCTCCCATAGGAACTTGGAAAAACAATTTTCTCTCCACCAAGCAAGGGGGCCTCCAATGAGTACTTCCTCAATCACTCATGTTCTCTACAAACCTCTTTATCATCTTGGACTGAAAAATGTTGGTAGCAACTTCTTTCACCCAGAGAAATATTTTTTTTTTTCAGTTCTCTTCAGAACCAGAGAGTTGCACATGTTATTTTTCCTTTAGAGAATGGTCTCTCAACTCATCCTCCTCACAAGTCCTCTTTTCCCACGAATTCCCTTATTTTATTTCCTTCCTCAGTAAGATTGTGTGGGTCTGATTCCCTAGTTCTTCGTCAAATCAATAATTTTGTCAAATGGGTACTCTTCCCATCTCCTCATTAACTCTTGAGGAGGACTTTCCAACTACTAGCCTGACTGGTAACTTATTTCTGGTTGAGAGGATTGTTCTGAGTCTAAGTAATTAAATGTAGTAAGGTATTGGTCTAGTGGGGGTCATCTCAACCATTTTTGGTTCCCCTCACCATCTCTCTCATAGCATCATGATCTACCTTGGAAATCCCCTTCAACAATTATGCAACACTATGAATTTTTAATTAATAACATAAATACATACATTACCTTTTATAAAAAAAAGGTTCATCATTTCCAACATCCACACATATTTAGTATGCCCATAGCCTTTTGGAAAGTTATAGTTATTTTTACAAGCTGGGGGAAACATGGGTGTTACAATCCCCTCCCCCTTAAAGGAACATCATCCTTGATGTTCTATCTGCCGATGTACTATGTATGTACAAAAGTAAACAAAAATGGGTATGCATGTTTCATGGCATCCTCCATTTCCCATGTATCTTCTTCTGGACCAAAATTTTTCCATTGCACCTTGACCTGTGCAATGGCTCTTCTCCTGAGTGGGATTTCCTTCATGTATATTATTCATTGTGGCTCTAGCAGAAATTATCCCACTGGTTCCACCTGAATCACAGACCAATCAATTATATGATTAGAATCATGTACATATTTCATTAGTAACAAAACATGGAAAACATTATGTGCCTTCACTGTGGGAGGAAGTGCTAGTCTATATGCTACAGGTCCTATTTTATCCAAAATTTCAAAGGATCCTCAATACCGAGGTGGAAGCTTGGAACAATCTCCCATTCTCAAGGAACTTTTTCCGTGCCTAACTCGGAGATACACATGATCCCCTTCTTTTAACTCTGTAGGAGTCCTTTTTCTATATCCATATCTTTTCCATCTATCCTGAGCTATTTTCAGATTTTTTTTATTCGAATTACTTGTTTTTTCATTTCCTTTAGCATATCTGGCCTGATTGTAATTTTTTCTACTGGGTTATTTTAGTTGATTGGAATACTGCATTGTCTACCATAGAGGTCCTCAAAATGGATCATCTTCATTGAGTCTTGATAGTGATTGTTATAATAAAACTCTACTAGTGGTAGGTAGTCTTCCCACTTCTTGGGTTGATGCATTACATGCATCCTTAACATATCCTCTAAATCTTGGTTTACCCTCTCTGTTTTCCCATCAGTTTGAGGGTGATAGGCTGTACTAAATAGTAATTTATTTTCAAAACTAGCAAATAGATATTTCTAAAAGTTTGAAGTGAATTTTGTATCTCTATTGAATATGATTTCCTTAGTCATGCCATGCAGTCTAAATATGTCCTTCATGAAAATAATGGAAATATATATTTCCTTGCAAGTTGATTTGACATGAATAAAGTGGAAACCTTGCTCAGTTTGTCCACAACTATCATGATGGTGTCATTCTCTTTGGTTGATTTTGGTTACCCTGTCATGAAATACATGGATATGGTTTCCCATTTCCATTCTGGGATTGGTAGGGGATGCAACAACCATGTTGGATGTCGGTGCCCTACCTTAACCTTCTGACATTCTAGACACTTAGCTAAGTAATCAACTATGTCCTTTTGTGTAGTTCATCCATTATGAACCTCTTTAAGTCGTCACAATTTGGAATATACAACCTACCTTTATAAGTTAGCAAGCCATCATTCAACAATTGATAACCCTCATACTTTAGCCCTGTGGGCTCTTTCTCTAAGTATGATTTCACTGTCTTGAAAAATGCATATGTTTCTTGTAGACTTTTGACTCTCTCCGTGATGTCTGATTCACATGTGCTTACGACTACCAAGTGAATCACTTTCATACTTATACTAAGAGAATCAACCTCCCTATTTTATTTTCCTTTGATATGTTTGATTTCAAAATCAAACTCACTAAGGAGAGTCATTCATCTAGCTTGTCTAACATTGAGTTTTGGTTGATCAAACAAGTATCTCAACCCACTATGGTATGTCATAAGCATAAATATTCTAGCTAGGAGGTAATGACTCCAAATTTTTAAGGCATCTACTATGGAAGCCAATTCCAAATCGTGGGTCACATAATTGATTTCATGCTCATTCAATTTTATGGATTCGTAGAAAATCACATGTCCTTCTTGCATAAGGACTCCACTGATCCCTTCCTTGTAGGAATTTGTACACACAAGGAATTCCTTATTTGTGTCTACAATATTCATCATAGGTGCATTAGTTAGGTGGTATTTCATCTCTTGGAATCTCTCTTCACATTCTGATGTCCAAATGAATTTTACTCCCTTTTTTGAAGGGAGGTGATTTGACAACCAATCTTGGAGAATCCATTTATGAACCTTCTATAGTATCCTGCTAGGCCCATAAAGGATCTAATATCAGATGCATCCTTTGGGGTAGGAAAATCTAGAATGGACTTTATCTTGTCAGGATTAACTTCCACTCCTTCAGAAATAACATGGCCTAAGTAATGGACTTGTTTTTGGGAAAAGTCACACTTACTAAATTTAGCATAGATCTGATGTTCTATTAGCACTTGAAGCACTAACTTGAGATGTTCTTCATGTTCTTACCTACTCTTAGAATATATTAGGATATCATCAATGAAAACCAACACAAATCTATCCAATAACTTACTGAGTACATTATTCATTAAGCACATAAAAGTGGTTGGTGCATTGGTAAGCCCAAATGGCACCACCACAAATTCATAGTTCACATATATTTTCCTAAAGGTTGTTTTGTGGATGTCATCATCCTTAATTTAGACTTGATGGTATCTAGACCTCAAGTCAATATTGGAGAAAATTGTAGCACCCTTTAACTAGTCAAACAAGTCATTGATCCTTGGCAAGGGATACTTATTCTTAATGGTCATCTTATTAAGTTGTCTATAGTCTATTCACAACCTGAGTGTGTCATACTTATTTTTCACAAACAAGGATGGTTATACCCATGTAGACACACTACATCGAAGGTAGCCTTTTTCCAACATCTCCTTTATCTTTATTTTGAGCTCAACCATCTCTGGTGTACTCATTCTATAGGGTGTTATAGACAGTAAGACTGCTCCTGGTACAAGTTCTATTGAAAAGTCAATATCTCTTCTTGGAGGTAGACCTGGTACTTCTTTTGGAAACACATATTTATATTCTCTTAATATGGGATGGTCCTTTAGGATTGGTTTATTGTTCTCAATAGAGTTCAACACTTGTATTACATGCAAAGGACATCCTTTTTTGTAATACTTCTTCACTTTAAGGGATGATATTTGTCTCATTGAGACATGCTTTTGAATTCCTTGTAGGGTTATTTTTCTCCCTTCTTTATCTTCACACTCCAAATTTTTATTGTAACAATATAACTTGGTTTTATGGGAAACCAACTAGTCCATGCCAATCAACAGTTCATAGGATCCTAAAGGGAGCATGTTTAGGGTTTCTCGGGTGGGCAATCCATTCATAATTAATTGGCATGCTCATATGACCTATGTTATATTTATTTTGGTTCCAGTGGCTAGTTGTACGAGCCATGATTTAACATGATTTTCTTGCTGCAATTTACATCTCTCAACAATTTGAGGGGAAACATAACTCAGATTAGAACCAGGGTCAATTAAAATGGTAACTAGATGGTTGGAAATCATACCTTCCATCTCCACCACTGAAGTTTGGTGGTTAGCTTGTCTATTATCCAAGGTTGCATAAATTTGTGGCATGCTCCTAGCTACATCATTGATTGTGTTATCCTCTTATATTTTGTATGCCCTTCTATTGTTATGCTTCCTATGTGAATAGTCCCTCAACAAATGTTCTTCTCCACAACCCCAACATTTCAAGGGTTGTCTCTTTTTGTTATCAGTATTAACTGGGGATGATCCAAAGGGTTTATTACCACTATGATATGGGAAATTATGATGATATACATGTTTAGTAAGAAGGATCAACTTAGAACTTTTCCCATGGTTCTTAAATATTTAGGATTTAAACCCCTTCTTCTTGAATCCCGAATTACTTTTCTTCTTCCAATCCTCATCAGGTTTTGTCTTATTCTTGAATTTCTCATAGAAATACCTCGCCTTACATATAGTACCTTCTAAGGTCTTTGTTTCATCAAATTCAATTATGTCCCAGAAGGAATTATGTATCCCACTAATAAATCATTGCATCTTTACCTTTTCATCCTTTATGTAGGGCACATACCTTATCATCTCAAGAAATTTATTGATATATTCATCTATTGTGAGTTTTCCTAACTCGAGTTCATAGAACTCCTTGGTCTTCCCATCAAAGTATTTTTCTGACAGATACTTGTTCTTGAAGTATTTTTCAAATTGTTTCCATGACAAGTCCTTCTCATGGATTCTTTTCACATTCCTAATGTCCTCCCACCAAATGGAGGGCTTTCCATTCAAGTTGAAAATGACTATTTGAGCCTTTAAGTTTTCAGAGTAGTCATGGAATTTGAAGTACTTCTTCAAGCCTAGTAGCCAAACATTTTCTTCTTCCCCCTTCTTAATTTCTCCATAGAAAGTGGGTGGTCTGGATTTATTAAACTCTTCAGGGTCATGGCTCTTGGAATGTTTCCTCTTCTTTCCTCTCCTCCGGGAATGTGAACTAGTTTTTCTACTAGATGATTCCTTGGAATTGTCAGTTTCTTCACTAGAGGATTCTTCCATTGAGTGTCTCTTGTATCCATGTTGGGCCTTATTTGAGGTGCTCATCCTTGTTTGGCCACTTTCAAGAACATGATTTTGTATCTCAAGTGGACTTTGGGTCTTCTTAGTATGATGTCTGTCCACATGACTGGTTGTTGGTCCATGTTGTAGTTGCCTTTGTATATCTGATAGGATTTGCAGTAGGATTGCGTTAATTTCATTTTTTTTTTCCTATTATTTTATCATCCTTTCATTTTCATCCTTACAACTCTTTAATTCTTCCATGAGGCTTCTTACGGTTTCAACCAAATCTAGAGGGGTTTCCACTACCCTCCTCTCGTTAGAGTCCTCTTGTCTATTGTGAGAGGTTTCTTCCAACTCATGGTGTGTCACCATCCTTCACGTTGTAGTTTTTCTGATGTCCACTGACCACTTGAGTGTTGATACAACATTTTATTTTAGTTAATTATCTACCATCTTATTAACAACACTTACAATATGCAAGGTGAAGTCATCTTCTTTATTTGGAACACTAGCAACACACAGCTAAAAATTTAAAAACATATAACAAAAACATAAAGTCTCATTCCTCTCTTTAGTAGTAGTTTGGATAAGGTTCTTATGAATGGGGTAAGATAGGGTGTTACCCCTTAAAATTTCTCTAATAATATTTTTATGCGACTCTTTCATGAGCCCAAGCATGCCAAGTGTTGTTTCCTTCTCTGATACCAATTTGTAACACACCCAACCCCTAAGTACCCTTTTTAGGGATGGGGAATCAAAATTTCACTTTCCTTAATCATATCAAATCCTCTTTCTAGGAGCTTCATCCTCTACTGCTCATCAAGAGTTATCTAACAACCATTACCTTGCTCGAATCTGAGCTCTGGATTGGGAGTTACGCCCTTCCAAATCTCTTTAGGCGTTATTGGTCAAGGGTCACGTTGCGCCCACGTGGGTCCATATCATTCATACCATCCCAATTTCCCCAAATTCTAGGAGTTCCCCAATGCTCCTACATCTATGGTGGAAATCCATCCACTGTTAGATTCAATGACAAAACTTTGTCCTCATTTAACACATAGACTTAAGGGAATTTGACTTTCGATGCTTTGGTGCTAAACAACCCTTTTATTTCTATGTGCATATCCTCCAGAGTCTCGAAACCACAACATCCTTCCATGTGGCTCTGTCCTTCGACCATTTCGGCTTATATAAGATACTACACCGAAGCCTTTGGATTTCCAAAACCCCAGACTCCCTAAGGGTTTACTCTTACACATGATGGTGCATTAAATGTAGGGGAAAGGAAGGTAGGTCTAGGTCTTTGGTCGGTTAACTCCAACATTCCAGTTTCCCAACTTTCCTGAAGTCCCAAAGTCCCAGTTTCCCAGGTGCTCCACCCACTATTAGGCCAAACGTGTATGTGCCAGGGGGGATGACATGCAGCAAGGAAGAGATGACATGTGGCCCCATCAATGGTTCAAATGTGTCACATTCTAATGGGCATATAAGACCTACAAAAATAAATAATCAAGGTGACACATGTCATGCTAAACATGGATCCACATCACCCTAGGTGATGTCATCGTGCCACATCACTCTAGACTGACAACCTATAGGAGTTTCTAGCTTCTCCTACTTGTGAAATCTCCTAGAGCTCTAAAGTCTAAAATCCTTCCAGCAACCTCCCAATACCCATTGTATCCCACGGTCGAGATGGGTGCACATAGATCCATAAATCTACAGCCTTTGTTGCTCTGCAACTTCGACATTCGTGGGTCTCACTGTGTAATCTTCTTTTTCCTCCCGAATTGGTCAACTTTGGGTTGGCCATGGTCTAGATCCAATGGTAATAAGGGATCCTGAAGTATCCTTGGATAGATGGTCCTCGTCACTTCATGACTTCGATGTTCGAGGGTTCTACCTATTTAACACTCCCTTTCTTTCGGAGTGGTCAACGACAGACTAACCATGGTGTAGATCCAATGTTCATAAGAGGTCCCAAAGAACCCCCAGATCTATGGTTCTCATCACTTTGAGAGTTCGACGTTTGAGGGTTTCACCCTCTTAACACTCCCTTTATCCTAGAGTGGTCAATGCCGAACTAACCATGACATAGATCCAACAGTCAGGAAATACCTTGAGGATCCTCATATCTACAGCTCGTGTTACTTCGCAACCAGTAAGTGGGTCAAGATTTAACAATGGGACAGATCCCACGGTCACGGTTAGGGAAAACACAAGATGTCGGTCAACCTCACTAGTAACTGAACCAACAGGTTTTGTTCAGTTTGTTTTGGAGGTTGTAAAGTCATAGCATCCTGGAGCTCCAAACTTCTAGAGTTCTGAAGCTAGAATAGCTTTGCTCCTTTCAGACCTAGCGAAGGGTTCCCATTTCTTGGTCATATGGATCCTATGAAAGGTATCGAGGTTGCACACCCAATTCATATTCGTGATTTAGTTAGGGTCATGAACATGAGCCCTCAGTCACACCAATAATTGGTTTGAAGGAAGCACCTTCCATTCATGGAACTTAAGTTCTGAAACAAAAAAAGGTATTTCTCAACTAGTACAAGAACTGTAAACTTATTCTTAGATTCTTTTATAGACCCATGTCTAACAGTTCTCCTGCTTCATAGCAGAGGATAATAGAAAACCATTCAAATGCAAGGGTTACAGAAGAATAATAATCATTTCTAATAGTAATCGAACAATGCAAATCTTACTCATAGACACAAATATTCATTCATTATTTCAATTCTAGTACATATGATATAAGAATATTTATCAAGAAACCAAATATTGAAGCAACTATTGTGAGGGGTGCCCATTTCCACCCAATCATAGGCACAACCACTCCTTGATGGATTTACTACTAGCCACCCACTAGCTAGATCATGATACTCTGAGAGAGTCTCTTTGTTCTTGTTCGACAATAGCCAGGGATGAAGATCACTCTCCTCCTCCCATAGGAACTTGGAAAAATGGTCTTCTCTCCACTATGAAAGTGGGCTTGCAACGAGTACTTACTCATTCACTCATATTCTATGGAACCCTGTTTATCATCTTGGACTAAAAATGCTACCAACAACTTCTTGCACCCAGAAAAATCTTGTTTTTTCATTTCTCTTTAGAACCAAAGAGTTGCACATGCTCTTTTTCCTTTAGAGAATGGTCTCTCGACTCATCCTCCTTGCAAGTCCTCTCTTCCCAGAAATCCTCTTCTTTTATTTCCTTCCTCAACAAGAATGTGTGGGTCGGATTCCCTAGTTCATGGTTAGATCTTAGATGGGTACTCTTCCCATCTCCTCATTAACTCTTGAGGAGGACTTTCCAACTATCAGCTTGACTAGTAGCTTATTTATGGGTCAGAGGACTATTCTAGGTATAAGTAATTAAATCCAGTAAGGTATTGGTCTGGTGGGGGTCATATCAACCATTTATGGTTCCCATCATTCACATAGCATCATGATCTACCTTGGCAATCCCCTTCAATAGTTATGCAATGCTATCCATTTTTAATTAATAATAGAAATACATACATTACCTTTTATAACAAAAGGGTTCATCATTTCCAACATACACACATATTCAGTCTACCCATAGTATTTTGGCAAGTTATAGTTATATTTACAAGCTGGGGGAAACATGGGTGTTACACATTCTATCTACGCAATGGGTGCTTTGCAGACTAGAATGTAATTGTTGTGTCATTCTTCAGGAGGTGCGTTGTTGATATGAAGCTCAATCATAAGAGGATTGTGTCCATTTGATTTAGTCAAAGTTTGTCTATGATGTAACCATCATGCATCCACATACTTTATTTAGAAAAAACTGTGATTGACATGAGCTTGATGAGGTCAAATTTTATCCACAATTTCATTGTCATGCATCCACATACTTTATTTAGACAAAATTGTAACTAATAAGATTTTGATGTTGTCAAAGTTTGTCCAAAATGTATATGTTACACACCCACATTCAGGAAGGTGAAATCAGGTAAAAATACTATACATATGGATATGCTTTGATCAAGCAAGTGTGCATAAAATAATAAAAAAAAAAGATTCAGTAATTTCTAAAAGGAACAGAAAGAAAAAGAAAAAGTTTGATTTGTGTAATGTAACATATTTTTTTTGAACTTAGGGTGGTAGGGTGGTGCTAGGATGTGTCTAATATCAGTGGGGATTGGAGTCCTCATTTTGTAACATGTTGGTGCATGAGAGGATTGGTGTCCTCATTATCTATGACAAGTGAGTGCCTGTTGAGATGAAAAATAATAATTTGTAAGTTGGTTCTTGGAAAAGAACAAAAAGAAGATGTTTTGCGGTTTTCTCCTACATTGGGTTTCCATGTAAAAACTCTGGTGTATTGTGTTTACTGAGTTGTTTTGATTTATTCATTTATTTTTTATTAAGTAAGCACTACTAATTAACTTGAATCTTTGAAAGGAAAGAAAATTTCATAAAGTTAATACAATATTGATTCTTCCCCCCCTCTCAGTATTGTTGTGAGTGTCAACGGGAGCATGTGGCCTTGTCTTGGAAGACAAAATGATTGCAAGAGATCCACATTTTCTAGGATACAAATGTAGCTAGATAAATCATGCCCTTTCAAGTAGTGAACCTGAGATGAGCTTGAGGGGTTATCTTTTCTCTACTATTCAAAAAATTGGTTCCAATCCTTGGGATGACAGAGGTCCACTTGAAGATCTTTATAGGGAACTTCTCAAATATGATTAATTGTCTAACATTATAAAAATAAGTGGATCGAAGATTGACTTAGAATTTTTGTAGAAGACATGGATAGGACCTTGAATTTTCTTCTTACCATTATTCTTTGTCATAAACAATTTATTTTGCATTAAGATTCAGCATAAGAAATTTACATGGGGGACTCTCTTGAAGTTTGGAAATTACTACATGAGCGCATAAATTGGGTATTTAGTTTTTTCAATATATGTTTTGGTATAATGGAAAATAATGAGGGTAGGGATGGTATAATAGAAAATAATTGGGGTAGGAATGTTAAAATTATATGTAAGAAGTTTCTAGTTATTTATATAGTTCTTTCTGACAAATGAATTTTTTTTCACAAGGGACTATAAATAACTATAAATCAATTTACCATTATGGGACTAAATAAGGAAACATAGATACATCTTAACCTCAAATCTATCAAGCACTGAGAGGGATCAAATCTATTGAGGTGAAACCTTTTCTAGAGTGCAAAACTTGAGGAAAGGTTAAATGTTTTCACCTCGAGAGATTTGATCCCTCTAGGCGCTTGATAGATCCGAGGTTAAGATGGATTTATGATGGTAGTATTATGATTGAAATCATTTCTTCTATTTCTCTAAATAGTAAATACTAAAGTAATCATAAATATACTAAAGTAAATAGTAATAGTAAATACTTAATACTAAAGTAATAGAAGTAATAGAAATAGTAAGTATAAATAATGATATTAATAGTAAATATGATATATATAATAGCGTGTTTAATATTTGTTTTTATTAATTGAGTCGAACTTTTTAATTGAGCTGACTTCAAAATTTTTAAAATTTTAAAATATTTGAAATCTAACATCACCCTAACATGACAAGTTCTTTCCCATACTGGGTTGTAGAGTGCCTCTCAGTGCAATAAGAGGTCAATGTGGTAAATTCTAAAAGTAAACATAGTTTTTATAAGTCCATGAATGCATTTATTTTAAACATTTTTCATTGAGTGAACCCACGCTAAAGTTTATTAGGAAGGACATGCTCTCTCTATATTTTATTCCAACTAAGTGCTCTAATTGGGAGACCATGAACACTAAATTGGGCTTCATATCCCTATTTAATATATTTGTTAATCTTGTTTCTTACAACCTCAATCATGCCTTTTAGTTTTATTGATAGGGGTCATTCTCTTAAGAGATAACATATTGAGACAATGGATTTCCTCCTTTAGTACCTTGGGAGGGTGAAGAGTAATCCAACTTAACCATTGTTGGTTTCCTTCATAATCCCAAACTAAAATATCTCAAAATATGGATCTATGTTGTGTGAATCAAACCATAGTTCAAGATGAGATATCTTTGGATTCTTAGCAAGTCAAGGAGCACTCATGATGGGATTATCCTATATATCAATTTGTTACTATTTCCTAGGTTTCCAAAATAGGTTGGCATGAATTAATTGAGGCAATCCTTTAATCAATTGTCAAATAGAGGATCCTTTTGATCTTAAGGGTGGATTCTCTATGCATCAATGTTTGTGATATCTAGAGAGGTATATTTTTGTAAAGTGTATTTCCACTAGTCAAGTTCCCCTATTACTAATCTCCAAACTAGTTTCCCCCCAAAGAAATATTCGTCAATGGAGGGTGCATGATTCACATGCCACCTCTATCAAAGGTTGCTCCTACCACTACACAATTAACCAAATTTAACTTGTTTGTGCTTGAGTTCTTCCCTCACATCCATAAAATATCCCTAATAAGTCTCCCAATGGATTGCAAAATGCTAGTGGGTGTAAACAAGCTCAAGAAAAGAAAAATAGGATGACATGAGGAGAGCACTAACTTGATAAGATTTAGAGAGTCATGAGGTTTAATCCAATGAACTCCTCAATTGGAAAGATTGCTTTTGATATTTTGAATGAATGGATTCCAATACAAAGATTTGTGAGGACAAAGGGTTAGGAAATTCCTAAGTACTTGATAATTGTTTAGTGTTGTTCCAAGAAGAATCCCAAGACCTACAATTTCTTCTTTAATATTTTGTATTTTGTTAATAGAACTATTTCTAAAAAAAATACATTTTGTTTCATTTACCAATCCATCACATGCATCGAGAAAAATATTTAGTTTACCTTTGAACCTTTTTTCTATGATAACATAGTTACCCTTGATAACAAGAGTATTTTATATAAATTGTACATAATTTATTGACTTAATCCCCCACACAGTGATGACTCTAACAATGGTAACTCTAGAAAAGATATAAAATGAAATTACTTTTTCCAATGCTCTTCTAAGAACTTCAACCAGGAGGATGTAAAAAGGAGAAAAAGAAAACCCTATCTATCATCCTAAGACCCTTTAAAGAATTGTGTTTCTCAACCATGAGGATGTAAAAGGGAGGGAAAGGAAACCCTATCTATCATCCTAAGACCCTTTCAAGAATTTTGTTTATATTCCATTAACTACGGGAGGAAACCACATTAATTGATGATGCATTATTTAATCGCTTAATTAACATTTGTAGAACATCTAAATTTTGAAAGCATAAAAAAAATGAAATTTTGAAAGGATAAAAAGATGACAGTCTAGAGAGTTCAATCGAGCTCATTAGACATGTCAACATTGATAAGCATATCTCTTTCTTTGCTAATTAGCTAGAATGTATCTCCTCTTGAACTTTGATAATATTCTAAGTGATATGTTGTTTATTGAAAAAACGACTTTCTAGAGATGACAAAAGTAAGGAGGATGGGCATTGTGGAGGGAATAATTTTGGTAAGGATCTTGTATGAAACAATTTAAAATGATAATGGAAGAAATCACTCAAAGGAGTTGGGGTTCTTATTTTTTACATCAAAACAATGAAATATGGTTTAACTCCTCCCTTTAATTTTATGCATTCTTTCAATGTTTCCTTTGATAATGTTCCAACAAGCTCTATAGAAGTGCGTAGCCATTAGGATATGGGTTTTGTCTAGTTCCTTTACATGTTTTTACATGTTTTTCATTGATAGTAATGTTTTTTTGGAGTCATAAGATTATTGGTCAAGGTGGTTATATGTAGGAAAATAATAATTATTAATTAAAATATGAAATGTTTTTTTTAAATTGTGTTATGTAGTATTAAAGAGTTGTTTGACTATATGTTTTTTTTTTAATTGTTTGTTACAACCTATACATAATATAATATTTTTTTATTTTAGTTTTTAGAAAAAATATTGTTGAGATGTTTTAAAGGTTGTAGTTGAATGTGTATTTACAATTGAATGAACATGGTTGTGTAAGACTTAGTAGTAATTTGGAAAATTGTAAGCTAAGACGAAGTTAAAGGAAGATCTTAAGTAAAAAGGCATAGTCTAGTTATAGTCAATCCAAACTAGCCAAGCCCCTATGGCCAAGGAAAAACAATGCCACACAACTTCTAAGATCAAAACAAACTTTAAAAAACTCAAGTTTGCAACGAAAAATTTGAAAAAACTATAAGTCTATGACACCCTCCTTTAAAATTAAACTCAACAAACTAATAATAAAAAAAACTCCCACCAATTTACCATTTAACCAAAGCTCAATTGATTGGTGTCTTCTCCTTAATGAATAAGAATAGAGTATGCATAGAAAGATGCAAACATTATTTAACTTTCACTGTTGATAAATAGTTGAACAAAGTAAAGAAAGTTGAACCTTTTATGAAACACGTAATGAAGGTGGAGTATGCGTAGTCCGATGCAAGAATTATTTACTTTGACTATTGATGATTGAATAAAGTTAAATAATGTTGGAACCTCTTTACGAAGCACTTAATGAGTGAGGGTGGAGTATGCATAATATGATGCAAACATCATTTTACTTTCACTATTGATACAAAAATAAAGAAGATTGCGACCTTTTTATTAAAATAAAACTTAAAAAGAAGAATGCGACCTCTAATGTTGACTACCTATTTGGTACAAAATTGATACATATTTATATTCATTTAAATTTGGAAAGCACCTTCATTGGATAGAGTGACGTTGTTGACTACCTATTTGGTACAAAATTGATACATATTTCTACTCATTTACATTTGGAAAGCATCTTCATTGGTTAGAGTGACGTTTTTTTATTTGACCAAAATACTTGATAACCTCAACATTATTTAAAATAACTTAACTTTTCCCCTCACTTTTAGTTTTTTTTTTTTTTAATTTAAATTATATATATTGGATTAATTAAAATTAAATATTTTATAACGTGAGAATTGAATCCAAACCTAAAAAAATAATATTTTGTTTTTTCACAACCACTCAAATTATATTTAATAAATAATTATATATATATAT
>ML819654.1:23767-34317 GCA_009831015.1 Picea engelmannii
ATTCTATAAAAGTTCAACCAAACTAAAAATTTAAAATTTAATACTTATACAATATTTTTAACAAAAACGATTTTTTTCAGAGGTGTGTAGGGGGCCTACATAATTGTATGGAGAATTAGATGGTGCATTGAGTTTGGGGTTAGGGAAACTGTCAAATAATATGGTCGAAGCATACTCTTTATGGTGTGGGATCATTATATTTAAGAAATTAGGGATACAAAATTTAACTGTCTTTTGAGATTCAATAATCATCATCAGGAGAGAATTGAACCTTTCTAACCCTGAGGGAACTCAACTTCAAGGAATCATTGAATGTGTTAAGAAGGTTCTTACTTAGTTTGAAAGGGAGAATCTCTTTCACATCTGATGGGATTTGAATAGTGAAGTTTATGTCATGGAAAAGTATGCCACCACTTTGAACTTAGGTGTGCTTATGGAAAATGGCGGGTTTTCAATTTATGGTATCTCCTAATCCGATGAGTATGGATGGAGTTATAAACCAAACTTTGCTACTAAGGTCCATTAATGCAAGTCATTTTTTCTCATCATTAACTGAGGTCACACAAGCAAGGCACATGGTGAAGGAGCCTTAAGGGAATACGAGCATGTATGCATATTTATTGTAGATGAGTGTGGTGTGGGTTTATCAATGCCCAAGCATGTGGGGGAGAAATCTATATGGGATTTAAAAGTTGGGAGCGACACAAACTATAATAGTTTTGCAATAGTAGGGAGGAATGAAGGTAGTGACCAATGTAACAAAGTAACAAGTAGGCTCAATGATGAACAATGGAACATAGGAGAATTGAATGACAATGGTATCGAATCGAGACATGCATGATTTATCTAGGGTGGTGCTAAACTAGTGAGTTTCAAGCTGCTTTTGGGGAATTCATTTTTTTTTTGACTTGGAGACATTTTCTAGGATCCATTTTCTAGAGAAAAGTGTTGGGTTTTGGTACCCTTATTAATTAAATAAGGAGAACCATCTTGGAAGGTTGCTTGGTCTGAAATGACACATGCTTATTTTTAGGAAATCAAAAATATTCTGAGAAGGCATAAGGAAATATCCCAAGCTAATAAAAACACCAGTTTATCCCTAATCACCAAAATTGCAAAGTTAGAGAATTCTTGTGCAACGGATAATGCTAATCAAATGAGCCTTTTTTTGTCCCAAAAATGAAAAAAATTATAATCTGGAATTAGAGTGTCTTGGGATGGGAGTATTGGTGGCTTCAAAAAGTATGGATAACCTCTCTTTGTCATCCAGCTATCAAGGGACTCAAAATTCAATTCATGGAGGGGACATTGATGTAGAATATTTGTCAAAATCAAGTGGCAATTGATATAAACAAAGTTACCAACTTAATGAGAACTGTGACCTCAAAATGAGAACTCTAGCCCACAAATAACATATTTTTGGGTAAAAAATGCCAAAATCAACCCCCAAATTAAAAAGTGGTACTACTAGTAGCACCATTTTTGGGGGAGGTGGTTAAAATTGCAACTTGTTTGAAATCACACAATATTTTTTGGGTAAAAAACACCAAAATCTAGCATCATTTTTTGGGGAGGTGGTTAAAATTGCAACTTGTTTGAAATCACAAAATACTTTTTGGTAAAAAACACCAAAATCAACCCCCAAATTAAAAAGTGGTGCTATCGGGAGGAATATTTTTTAATTTGTGGGGTGGTTAATGTTGGATCACTGAGAGGGGGGGTGAATCAGTAATGAGAAATTTATACCACTTATTAATCCTTTTAACCACAATGTATATTCCTTTAACTTATTCAACAATGTTCATCAATTCATCATTAATATGTTATTGCATCATATAATATTAACATCCACTAGTGCGTAATAAACAATAATAGACACATCCACATAATGCATAATACACCAATATTTTCCATGGAAACCCAATGTGGGAGAAAACCACTGAATATTTTTCTTATATTTTTTTAAGAATTGCATTCAAGGAAGAACCAACTTCCAATTCTCCACCTACAACTGGAAGGAGGCTCTGACCCCCTATTTTTAGGATACAACTTGAGGGAAGCTACAACTCCCCAATTATCTCGCTACAACCAAAAGGAGGATACAACCCCCTATGCTCTTTAGCTACAACCAAAAGTTGGATAAAACCACCTATCCTTGCCTCGTCTTGCTGCCATGAAATATAAGTGTCAAAAGATGAAACCACTACCACATTGCTGCTGTGAGATATAAAACTGTAAACCTATACCAATTTGAGCCAACAACCTGTAACCAATCGTTGCCACTCTTCTGTAACCAACCTATACTTGTACTCAACCTGTACTAATCAAACCCCAATAGTTACGTGACCTTTCTTATTTGCAACACATGCATGTGCATTCCCTTTATATCCTATAACCCACGTATGTACACATCCTTTCTATATTGCAACCTACATACGCCTTCTAAAAAATAGAGTTTTCTCTTTCATGAATAACTTTGACCCTTTGATGCCTCTATCACATCAACCTGCAACTTGTCCCAACCTGTACCAATCAACTTGTATTATCAACCATGTACATTAATCACTCACATAACTTATACCATCACGAGTGCATCAACTATGCACATCACAATACCTCATAACCATAACCAAGATCAAGATGTTCTTTTACTAATATATCAAGATGTATATGCCACATCATCAATATACCATGTGATAACAATACTACTAGTAAGTACCTCTAAACATGTACCAATCATGTGTCAGAAACACTACTAGCAAGTGCCTCTAACAATGCATCACACATGTACCAATCATGTATCAACAAGTCAAACTATGACTCATCAAGATGCACCAACATCACCATACCATACACCTCATGGATGTACCAACTCATCAAATATATGTCTAAACATGTATCTCAACTATATACCAAAGACATATGCCAATATAACCAAAAAACATCATCTATCAATACATCACAAAATCCATGATCCAAATACCATAAACCCTTACATCAAACCATGTGAAAAACCTCATTGTTATGTAGCCTCAAGTGTGTACCAATCGTATATCAATATGATCCAGATTATTTTGAGAATGACATGAAGGCATAAATATAACCGAGATATAACAATGAAATATACAAAAATACAGTGAAACCCAACTTCTATTACCGAATAAGATAGAAAAAATTATAGAACACAAACTAGAAAAATGGGGTAGCTTATCTCTAAAAAGAAAGAGATGTTGGCTATGCTTCATTCACAAGAAGCTTTACATCACACTCCATTGCATTTTTAAAGGGCCTCCTTCACCTCAATTATGTATTAGAGAGTGAGAGGAGAACAATTCCCATGATGCATGTGGGATAAATTGGACTAAGTTTATAAAATGCCATAGGCATGTAAAATACTAGGACTTCCCAGGCGATCACCCATCCTAGTACTACTCTAGTCTGAGTGTGATTAACTATGGAGTTCTAATGGGATTTTGTGCATTAACTCTATGTTGTAGGCAAGTACATAATACCATTACATGATGTCTGTAATTAATAAATGAATATGACAATACATTCCATTCTCCACCAAAAGGGTGAATGTCATGGTTTATCAAAACCACATGCTCAAAATGGTAATTCAATGGAAAAGGTAGATGGACACCGAGATCCATATGGATCATTCATCCCCCCTTAGGAAGCAATGGTCCCAATGGCGTCAATTTCCCTTGGGATATGGGGAGACTTCTGCTAAATTTGAAGCTTGGTGTGTTGCTTGCCTTACTGAAGAAGCTTTCATGTTTATCTTGTTGAAGGTTGTCATGAACCTGTTGCTGGAGGGGTTGAATCCGTTCAACCAATCTAGCTGCATGATCTACCTGAGTGTGTGAGGATGTTGTTGGTGAAGATGCAACATGAATATTATGAAGGGTTTTCTTATAACCTTGCTTGACTGGGTAGTGTGCAGGTACCCACGTAGGTGCAACAAGAACATCTTGGTACTCTTCTACAATCTTGTCAATATGATTTTGCTAGATAGAAAGGTCTTGGGTTGAGGCTACAATAGTTGTAGTTTCCTTTTGTTCACCTTCTGATTGGATTGTGAAGTGGCTAAACTTTGCAGTATGAGAGATTACTTTGTGGCATTTTTTTGGTCAGACAATATTTGAAGCTACCTATGATATCCTGTATAGCTGACCCTCTAGAGTAACAATGACGCTACGGGGTCGAGACTCATAAATAGTATGACGAATCCACATATTTAGTTGTCCTAATAGAACATCACATACTTCTAGTGGGGAAACATCACATAATACCTCATCCTTGAAGGGATTGATGATGTAGGACAGGCGACATTGTTAGATGACACGAAGATCTTGACCCTGGCGAAGCCACTTGATGTTGTATGGTTGTGGGTGTGGTGTTGTTGAAAAATCCAATTTCTTGACAACCTTTGTTGAGATGATTTTCTTTTGGCTTCCTCTATCAACAATAAAATGCAGTGGGGTCCCATTCACCCACATGTGTGAATGGAAGAGTCTCTCCCCTTCCTCAAGATCCTATTCTAGTTGGATTGATGTAGTTGCGATAGTAGCAGTGGGTTCTGCATCAATGATCTGTCTCCTTTTATCATTTTCTGAATTAGGGTCTAATTTGGGGTTTGGATCTTTATCTTTGAGCTTGGCCACCAATGAATGTATTGAACGACATTCATCAATGTTATGCCAAGGGATGTTGTGGAACTCACACCACTTTATGGTGTCTTTCTTAGACTTCTCCTTACTCTTGTTTGCCTGCATCTGGAGCCGACTCTCTTTAGGTTAGCCTTCCTTGCTCTGTCCTTCATTATGTGATTTAGAGTTTCCTTTTCCATTCTTCTCCCACTTATTCTACTGCTTGAATTTCTCCTCAATTTTGATTGCATATCGATAAGAAGCTCCCAATGAGGAGATGTCCAGAAAATCCATCTTTGTTTGGATGTACCTGTGTAGACCACTATGGTACCTCAAAAACAGGTGTTGCTCGGAGTCTTTGATACCCAACTTTGAGTGCAAGGTATGAAAGATGTTGGTGTACTCCGACATCGTCTGATCTCTTTTCTGATGCAGAGTTGTCAATCTCATGTATTGGTCATCATAGTTTCTGAGAGGGTAGAACTCCTCCTTTAGGGCATCTACAAAGGCCGCCCAAGTGGGTTCTCTCCCAAATAGAGTATATTCATCCACCGTTTACCTCTCCCAGTAACCTTCCCACCAAGATTTGACATGAGGAATGGATTTAAGGAGCATGAAGGTGATCTTTTCATTGTCGAAATTGTTTTGGACAAAGTAATAAGCTTCTAGAAGATACAACCATTTTTCTAGAGCATTTGCATCTATCTGGCCTTCAAATAAGGGGATATCAAAATTCACTTGTACCTTGAAGGGTGTCACACTTGCGAAATGGTTTCTTATTGAAGATGCCTTGGCTACTACCATCGATAGTCTTCAAAGGATCTGAGGGAAGTTGTCCATCATCTCATTCCTTTATCGGAGGAGGGCTTCCTTGAGAAATGTCTTGAAAGGATATCTTTCTCTGTCATCTCTTTTTTCTTCCACCATGGGAGTTCTCTTGGGATAGTGAGAGTGGTTGTCCTCAACTAAAACTAGTTCGAGACCCAAATCTCTATACCCTGAACTCATTGGGGACTTGATCTGAGAAATGACAAGGAGCAGACTGCTCTGATACCACTTATCTGAATTATTTTGAGAATGACATGAAGGCAGAAATATATATGAGATATAACAATGAAATACACAAAAATATAAAAGAGAACACAGAAATAAAGTGAAACTTGACTTCTATTATTGGACAAGATAGAAAAACATTGTAGAACACAAACACGAAAAATGTGGTAGCTTATCTCTAAAAAGAAAGAGATGTGGGCTACGCTTCATTCACAAGAAGCTTTACATCACACTCCATTGCATGCTTAAAGGGCCTCCTTCACATCAATTATGTATGGGAGAGTGAGAGGAAAACAATTCTCGTGATGCATGTTGGATAAATTGGACTAAGTTTATAAAATTCCATAGGCATGTAAAATACTAGGACTTCCCGGGTAGTCACCCATCCCAATACTCCTCTATCCCGAGTGCGCTTAACTACAGAGTTCTAATGGGATTCAATGCATTAATGCTATGTTGTAGGAAATTACATAAGACCATTACATGATGTCTGTAATTAAAAAATGAAGTTGACATTATGTTCCACTCTCCACCAAAAGGGTGAATGTCATGGTTTATCAAAACCACAGGCTCAAAATGGTGATTCAGTGGAAAAGGTGGATGGCCACTGAGATCCATCTGGATCAAAATAAAACTAACAAAATTCTCTCACAATGTACCATAAGATATACTAATAACACTCACACATGTACCAACCATGTACTACACTAGATCTGCCTCAAAATAACCAACAACTTCACTAGCACCTCACAACCAAAAACCCTCAACCATTTACCAAGGAATACTAACTATGTCTCAAAACTCAAACATGTATCAATGATAAATATTGATTATACCAACACTGTGTTTCTGTATATGTAACTTATACAGTAAGTTCCATGCAACCAATAATCTCTCTAGGAAAAATTCTCAAACCCCCATAAATATTTCTCATGTATACAACAAAATCCAACTACTGATAGAAATAAGACATAACTTTTGAACTAGTGGATAAATATGATGTATTTGATCACTATAGACCTTCCTGGAAGCTTTTTTTCAGAACTTAGAGACCTAACATCTTCATCTTCTCAATTTTTTATGGCTTTACCCTCATGTAAGCACCCTATTATACTGCCATCCTACATACATACACACCCTATTATATTGTTATCCCAGATATGTATGCACCCTATTGTATTGTTAGCCTGTGTACATCTAAGAAACTAGGGTATTTCAATATTTCTGAAACTCCAAAACTTTCACCGTCAACCCTTTGTGCTACCTCAGACTTGCGCAAATTCAAATGTATCAATGAGTACCTGCAATAAACCTTACACAATAACAGATATTCAATTTTCTCAATAGGTGCTAATAGGAGAGTCTTGCTCTCTTATTTATACTTCCACGTAGCTTCCTCAAGGGGTTACCTTCCAACCAACTTAACCTAATTTCCTTCTTTTAGGGGCTAACCCACTTCTAACCACTTGTCCACTTATAAATACTTTATCCACATATAGTTCCAACTAACTTTATTATTTAAATCATTTATCTTGCAACCACTTTGACTTATCCATAAATAGTAAACTCACCACTTCTTGTTGAAACCACTTTATTATTTAAATAATTTATCTTTGCAACCACTTTGACTACTTTATTACTTAAATAATTTATCTTTAATCACAACCGCTTGTTGCAACTAATTTATTTTTAATTATTTTCTTAATGCAACAACCATACCCATGATTAACTCCTAGTTACCATCAATTTGACTAGTACACTTCTTCTAGGAGCTTCTAGAATAATTGACTTATTTGACTTTCTAGGGGCTTCTAGAAAACTCACAAGGGTTATCCAACTTCTCAAGGACATAAATCTCTAACTATGAGGAGTTATGTGATTTTCCACATATCACCAAAAATTGAATGACATTTACTATCCATATAGAATAGTATTATATGTATATTAACTAATGTTCATGCCTTTATACCTTAAACAAACTTGGGTCCCTTACCCATGTATTTGTGTTACCAAAATTTTCTACTGAACTTCTCCAAGGGTTGACATCAATCACTAAGGGTTGATAACAATATACAATATCACTCTCCAATGGTTGACATCAATGGAAACCAACAGTCCAAACCAATTGTCCATCAACCTAAGCCAATTGTCTAATGATATTCCCCTTTGGCATTGATGGAAACACGAACATTGATGGTGCACTTAGTAATGATAACATTCATGCTTATACTCCTCATAAATGTTTCTATCTCTCCCCCTTTGACATCAATGACAAAGGGTATCTCCCTTTGGGGATACTCCCCCTGACTGAACTCTCCTTGGGGATGCTCCCCTTGTCTAAATTCCTTTGATATTTCTCTATGTTTCTAAGCCTCTGATTACTCTCTCTCGTTTCATATCAATAATATCTCCCCCTTTGACAAAGGGTATCACTCTGATGCAACAATGAAGTCACATCAATCATGCTTCCCTTGTGACAATCGCTCCCCTGGAGACATGCCTCTATGTTCTCTCTCCAAGCATTTAAATCTCTATCCTTCATCTGATGAATCTCTTCCCTTGGAATCATACCTCTATTCTTACCTCTTTGTCTGAAAATTTCTCTGAATGATATTTGTACCTATATTTTTGGCTTTGTTTCTCTCCCTTGACTTCTCTGCAAGATGTTGTGTAAAAAAAAATATTTTTTCCTGTACCTTATGCCTTTGGAGTTATTGTCCATTGGTTCTTCCTTGTGTAATCAACTTACATATATGAAAATCATTCAAGAATAAGCATTCAAATATTCTTGTGTAATTATCATCCATTATGATAATGTTCCTTTTTCTTTGAACCACTCTTTGAACCAATCTATGAATCCATGCTCCCATCCACTGTCATATATTTTTATAAACTTGCTAAGGGTTCTTATGAATCCATATATGTCCATACTATCCAAGACTCTGCTACAAAACTATCCATAATGTTGACCCATCTGTCACTATACTATCATCATTTCTTCACAACTACAACTGTTCAATCTATCATAATGTACTTCTTCTAACTGTCTAATCTGAATCTGTCTACTCAAACTCCGCAAGTTTCTTAAAGGATGGTTCTTTGGTCTATCTTAGCTACCGCATAAAATCCCCGTGTCTAATATTCATATTACCTAGGAGTATCTAATTTGGATGGCTCAGAACAATTCCTTCTCTGATGCAGAGTCATCATCATCTTCATCGGTAGATTCATCATCTCTCTGAACTCTGACTTCTTTCTTTCTATTTGTGAATTCATCTTTCACTAAAATACCTGAAAGTACAATCTCTTGAACCTATTCCTTATTCACATGTCCTTCTTTTATTTCATTTCTTTTCGAAACCTTTCTAGATCTAGCATCTTCCTTTTTCTTTGTATATTTGTCTACATCTTGTTTTATTGTCAATATTGTGATCTATGGGACCTATTCTTTGTTCACGTGTTCTTCCTGTTTTCTTATCCATAATTTCTTATATTTGATATCAGTGTTCTCTTTCATGTAAGTATCAATCATGCTTCTACAATCATGAGCTGTGTGTCCATATTTATGAAATTTGTAACATTCAATGTTACGTAGGGCCACATAAACATTTATTTTATAATCCCCACAATATGGTACCTTATGTCCAAAGTTAGTACAATAAAAACAATGACCATAAAATAAATTTACATACCTGGGAGTGAATGATCTTATTTGTGGTGTAGTCTTTCTAAATTCCTACCTTGACTAATCATGATCATGATTGAAGCTTCTTTGTGGCTTGAACATGGATGGTATTCTTGAAGATGTATATTTATTAGTTTTCTTAGATTTTGTTTGACCATGATTCCTTCCTTTGAGTACTTCTTCATAATTCTTCCTCTTTTCTTCATTATCCTTTTCTAGCAACCTAGAGTGCCTCTCTTCATTCTCTACTGTTGATGTAGATGCTTATATATGTTCAACGTTCTTGTTGAGCTTGACAACTTTGAATCTTAGTGTGAAAAATTCTTCTTCAAGATTCTAAACCTCTTTCTCTCTCTTTATTATTTGAGACTTCATGAATTATTTTGTTCTCTTTGCTTCTTCAAGTTGTATTTTCAATGTAATTATTTCTTCTTCGATTCTTCTGTATTCTTGACAAAAATCTTCCTCAACATGGATTAAGTCATCTATTCTTTCCTTGAGATGATATGTCAATATATTTTCTCTCTTTTTTTATCCTTGCTTTTGTGCTACTATGTTGGCTTCTAAACATTGTTTTTGATATTCTATATTTTCTTCAATTCTTCTAGCCTCTTCTAGTTGAGCTCTTAAATTCTTGATGACCTGTTGAGATTCTTTGGAACCTTGAACACTTTACTTTTGTTTCATCAATTATTTCTTGAGTGACTTTTTTTCTTCTCTTTCTTTCTTTCTTTAGATCATCTAAAGAACTAATCAATTCTGCTTCATAATTGTCTTCTATTTCAAATGGATTTTTTTCCTCATTACCTTCTAGGTATTCAATTTCAAGATATCCGTGTTTTTCACAATTAAAACAAAACATCATACTTTTGTTGATTATGTACTCTTCTTCTTCTTAATATGTCTAGCATGATTCCCATCTTTCCTATTGATCTGTACCTACATCGTTTTTGACATTTTTTGACTCTGTAATGGGTAAAGAATATATATTATGTAACTTATCCCAAAGTTATTTAGATGATAAAAATTTACCCACTTTGTCCTTAACTGAATCATATAGTCCTTCTAAAATAAAATCCATTGCAATTTTTTTATTATGTTTCAATTCCTTCTTGGCTATAGTTTTTTATTTCTTTGAAATATCATATCATGTAACAACT
>ML819654.1:34417-53561 GCA_009831015.1 Picea engelmannii
AAGGAAATATCCCAAGCTAATAAAAACACCAGTTTATCCCTAATCACCAAAATTGCAAAGTTAGAGAATTCTTGTGCAACGGATAATGCTAATCAAATGAGCCTTTTTTTGTCCCAAAAATGAAAAAAATTATAATCTGGAATTAGAGTGTCTTGGGATGGGAGTATTGGTGGCTTCAAAAAGTATGGATAACCTCTCTTTGTCATCCAGCTATCAAGGGACTCAAAATTCAATTCATGGAGGGGACATTGATGTAGAATATTTGTCAAAATCAAGTGGCAATTGATATAAACAAAGTTACCAACTTAATGAGAACTGTGACCTCAAAATGAGAACTCTAGCCCACAAATAACATATTTTTGGGTAAAAAATGCCAAAATCAACCCCCAAATTAAAAAGTGGTACTACTAGTAGCACCATTTTTGGGGGAGGTGGTTAAAATTGCAACTTGTTTGAAATCACACAATATTTTTTGGGTAAAAAACACCAAAATCTAGCATCATTTTTTGGGGAGGTGGTTAAAATTGCAACTTGTTTGAAATCACAAAATACTTTTTGGTAAAAAACACCAAAATCAACCCCCAAATTAAAAAGTGGTGCTATCGGGAGGAATATTTTTTAATTTGTGGGGTGGTTAATGTTGGATCACTGAGAGGGGGGGTGAATCAGTAATGAGAAATTTATACCACTTATTAATCCTTTTAACCACAATGTATATTCCTTTAACTTATTCAACAATGTTCATCAATTCATCATTAATATGTTATTGCATCATATAATATTAACATCCACTAGTGCGTAATAAACAATAATAGACACATCCACATAATGCATAATACACCAATATTTTCCATGGAAACCCAATGTGGGAGAAAACCACTGAATATTTTTCTTATATTTTTTTAAGAATTGCATTCAAGGAAGAACCAACTTCCAATTCTCCACCTACAACTGGAAGGAGGCTCTGACCCCCTATTTTTAGGATACAACTTGAGGGAAGCTACAACTCCCCAATTATCTCGCTACAACCAAAAGGAGGATACAACCCCCTATGCTCTTTAGCTACAACCAAAAGTTGGATAAAACCACCTATCCTTGCCTCGTCTTGCTGCCATGAAATATAAGTGTCAAAAGATGAAACCACTACCACATTGCTGCTGTGAGATATAAAACTGTAAACCTATACCAATTTGAGCCAACAACCTGTAACCAATCGTTGCCACTCTTCTGTAACCAACCTATACTTGTACTCAACCTGTACTAATCAAACCCCAATAGTTACGTGACCTTTCTTATTTGCAACACATGCATGTGCATTCCCTTTATATCCTATAACCCACGTATGTACACATCCTTTCTATATTGCAACCTACATACGCCTTCTAAAAAATAGAGTTTTCTCTTTCATGAATAACTTTGACCCTTTGATGCCTCTATCACATCAACCTGCAACTTGTCCCAACCTGTACCAATCAACTTGTATTATCAACCATGTACATTAATCACTCACATAACTTATACCATCACGAGTGCATCAACTATGCACATCACAATACCTCATAACCATAACCAAGATCAAGATGTTCTTTTACTAATATATCAAGATGTATATGCCACATCATCAATATACCATGTGATAACAATACTACTAGTAAGTACCTCTAAACATGTACCAATCATGTGTCAGAAACACTACTAGCAAGTGCCTCTAACAATGCATCACACATGTACCAATCATGTATCAACAAGTCAAACTATGACTCATCAAGATGCACCAACATCACCATACCATACACCTCATGGATGTACCAACTCATCAAATATATGTCTAAACATGTATCTCAACTATATACCAAAGACATATGCCAATATAACCAAAAAACATCATCTATCAATACATCACAAAATCCATGATCCAAATACCATAAACCCTTACATCAAACCATGTGAAAAACCTCATTGTTATGTAGCCTCAAGTGTGTACCAATCGTATATCAATATGATCCAGATTATTTTGAGAATGACATGAAGGCATAAATATAACCGAGATATAACAATGAAATATACAAAAATACAGTGAAACCCAACTTCTATTACCGAATAAGATAGAAAAAATTATAGAACACAAACTAGAAAAATGGGGTAGCTTATCTCTAAAAAGAAAGAGATGTTGGCTATGCTTCATTCACAAGAAGCTTTACATCACACTCCATTGCATTTTTAAAGGGCCTCCTTCACCTCAATTATGTATTAGAGAGTGAGAGGAGAACAATTCCCATGATGCATGTGGGATAAATTGGACTAAGTTTATAAAATGCCATAGGCATGTAAAATACTAGGACTTCCCAGGCGATCACCCATCCTAGTACTACTCTAGTCTGAGTGTGATTAACTATGGAGTTCTAATGGGATTTTGTGCATTAACTCTATGTTGTAGGCAAGTACATAATACCATTACATGATGTCTGTAATTAATAAATGAATATGACAATACATTCCATTCTCCACCAAAAGGGTGAATGTCATGGTTTATCAAAACCACATGCTCAAAATGGTAATTCAATGGAAAAGGTAGATGGACACCGAGATCCATATGGATCATTCATCCCCCCTTAGGAAGCAATGGTCCCAATGGCGTCAATTTCCCTTGGGATATGGGGAGACTTCTGCTAAATTTGAAGCTTGGTGTGTTGCTTGCCTTACTGAAGAAGCTTTCATGTTTATCTTGTTGAAGGTTGTCATGAACCTGTTGCTGGAGGGGTTGAATCCGTTCAACCAATCTAGCTGCATGATCTACCTGAGTGTGTGAGGATGTTGTTGGTGAAGATGCAACATGAATATTATGAAGGGTTTTCTTATAACCTTGCTTGACTGGGTAGTGTGCAGGTACCCACGTAGGTGCAACAAGAACATCTTGGTACTCTTCTACAATCTTGTCAATATGATTTTGCTAGATAGAAAGGTCTTGGGTTGAGGCTACAATAGTTGTAGTTTCCTTTTGTTCACCTTCTGATTGGATTGTGAAGTGGCTAAACTTTGCAGTATGAGAGATTACTTTGTGGCATTTTTTTGGTCAGACAATATTTGAAGCTACCTATGATATCCTGTATAGCTGACCCTCTAGAGTAACAATGACGCTACGGGGTCGAGACTCATAAATAGTATGACGAATCCACATATTTAGTTGTCCTAATAGAACATCACATACTTCTAGTGGGGAAACATCACATAATACCTCATCCTTGAAGGGATTGATGATGTAGGACAGGCGACATTGTTAGATGACACGAAGATCTTGACCCTGGCGAAGCCACTTGATGTTGTATGGTTGTGGGTGTGGTGTTGTTGAAAAATCCAATTTCTTGACAACCTTTGTTGAGATGATTTTCTTTTGGCTTCCTCTATCAACAATAAAATGCAGTGGGGTCCCATTCACCCACATGTGTGAATGGAAGAGTCTCTCCCCTTCCTCAAGATCCTATTCTAGTTGGATTGATGTAGTTGCGATAGTAGCAGTGGGTTCTGCATCAATGATCTGTCTCCTTTTATCATTTTCTGAATTAGGGTCTAATTTGGGGTTTGGATCTTTATCTTTGAGCTTGGCCACCAATGAATGTATTGAACGACATTCATCAATGTTATGCCAAGGGATGTTGTGGAACTCACACCACTTTATGGTGTCTTTCTTAGACTTCTCCTTACTCTTGTTTGCCTGCATCTGGAGCCGACTCTCTTTAGGTTAGCCTTCCTTGCTCTGTCCTTCATTATGTGATTTAGAGTTTCCTTTTCCATTCTTCTCCCACTTATTCTACTGCTTGAATTTCTCCTCAATTTTGATTGCATATCGATAAGAAGCTCCCAATGAGGAGATGTCCAGAAAATCCATCTTTGTTTGGATGTACCTGTGTAGACCACTATGGTACCTCAAAAACAGGTGTTGCTCGGAGTCTTTGATACCCAACTTTGAGTGCAAGGTATGAAAGATGTTGGTGTACTCCGACATCGTCTGATCTCTTTTCTGATGCAGAGTTGTCAATCTCATGTATTGGTCATCATAGTTTCTGAGAGGGTAGAACTCCTCCTTTAGGGCATCTACAAAGGCCGCCCAAGTGGGTTCTCTCCCAAATAGAGTATATTCATCCACCGTTTACCTCTCCCAGTAACCTTCCCACCAAGATTTGACATGAGGAATGGATTTAAGGAGCATGAAGGTGATCTTTTCATTGTCGAAATTGTTTTGGACAAAGTAATAAGCTTCTAGAAGATACAACCATTTTTCTAGAGCATTTGCATCTATCTGGCCTTCAAATAAGGGGATATCAAAATTCACTTGTACCTTGAAGGGTGTCACACTTGCGAAATGGTTTCTTATTGAAGATGCCTTGGCTACTACCATCGATAGTCTTCAAAGGATCTGAGGGAAGTTGTCCATCATCTCATTCCTTTATCGGAGGAGGGCTTCCTTGAGAAATGTCTTGAAAGGATATCTTTCTCTGTCATCTCTTTTTTCTTCCACCATGGGAGTTCTCTTGGGATAGTGAGAGTGGTTGTCCTCAACTAAAACTAGTTCGAGACCCAAATCTCTATACCCTGAACTCATTGGGGACTTGATCTGAGAAATGACAAGGAGCAGACTGCTCTGATACCACTTATCTGAATTATTTTGAGAATGACATGAAGGCAGAAATATATATGAGATATAACAATGAAATACACAAAAATATAAAAGAGAACACAGAAATAAAGTGAAACTTGACTTCTATTATTGGACAAGATAGAAAAACATTGTAGAACACAAACACGAAAAATGTGGTAGCTTATCTCTAAAAAGAAAGAGATGTGGGCTACGCTTCATTCACAAGAAGCTTTACATCACACTCCATTGCATGCTTAAAGGGCCTCCTTCACATCAATTATGTATGGGAGAGTGAGAGGAAAACAATTCTCGTGATGCATGTTGGATAAATTGGACTAAGTTTATAAAATTCCATAGGCATGTAAAATACTAGGACTTCCCGGGTAGTCACCCATCCCAATACTCCTCTATCCCGAGTGCGCTTAACTACAGAGTTCTAATGGGATTCAATGCATTAATGCTATGTTGTAGGAAATTACATAAGACCATTACATGATGTCTGTAATTAAAAAATGAAGTTGACATTATGTTCCACTCTCCACCAAAAGGGTGAATGTCATGGTTTATCAAAACCACAGGCTCAAAATGGTGATTCAGTGGAAAAGGTGGATGGCCACTGAGATCCATCTGGATCAAAATAAAACTAACAAAATTCTCTCACAATGTACCATAAGATATACTAATAACACTCACACATGTACCAACCATGTACTACACTAGATCTGCCTCAAAATAACCAACAACTTCACTAGCACCTCACAACCAAAAACCCTCAACCATTTACCAAGGAATACTAACTATGTCTCAAAACTCAAACATGTATCAATGATAAATATTGATTATACCAACACTGTGTTTCTGTATATGTAACTTATACAGTAAGTTCCATGCAACCAATAATCTCTCTAGGAAAAATTCTCAAACCCCCATAAATATTTCTCATGTATACAACAAAATCCAACTACTGATAGAAATAAGACATAACTTTTGAACTAGTGGATAAATATGATGTATTTGATCACTATAGACCTTCCTGGAAGCTTTTTTTCAGAACTTAGAGACCTAACATCTTCATCTTCTCAATTTTTTATGGCTTTACCCTCATGTAAGCACCCTATTATACTGCCATCCTACATACATACACACCCTATTATATTGTTATCCCAGATATGTATGCACCCTATTGTATTGTTAGCCTGTGTACATCTAAGAAACTAGGGTATTTCAATATTTCTGAAACTCCAAAACTTTCACCGTCAACCCTTTGTGCTACCTCAGACTTGCGCAAATTCAAATGTATCAATGAGTACCTGCAATAAACCTTACACAATAACAGATATTCAATTTTCTCAATAGGTGCTAATAGGAGAGTCTTGCTCTCTTATTTATACTTCCACGTAGCTTCCTCAAGGGGTTACCTTCCAACCAACTTAACCTAATTTCCTTCTTTTAGGGGCTAACCCACTTCTAACCACTTGTCCACTTATAAATACTTTATCCACATATAGTTCCAACTAACTTTATTATTTAAATCATTTATCTTGCAACCACTTTGACTTATCCATAAATAGTAAACTCACCACTTCTTGTTGAAACCACTTTATTATTTAAATAATTTATCTTTGCAACCACTTTGACTACTTTATTACTTAAATAATTTATCTTTAATCACAACCGCTTGTTGCAACTAATTTATTTTTAATTATTTTCTTAATGCAACAACCATACCCATGATTAACTCCTAGTTACCATCAATTTGACTAGTACACTTCTTCTAGGAGCTTCTAGAATAATTGACTTATTTGACTTTCTAGGGGCTTCTAGAAAACTCACAAGGGTTATCCAACTTCTCAAGGACATAAATCTCTAACTATGAGGAGTTATGTGATTTTCCACATATCACCAAAAATTGAATGACATTTACTATCCATATAGAATAGTATTATATGTATATTAACTAATGTTCATGCCTTTATACCTTAAACAAACTTGGGTCCCTTACCCATGTATTTGTGTTACCAAAATTTTCTACTGAACTTCTCCAAGGGTTGACATCAATCACTAAGGGTTGATAACAATATACAATATCACTCTCCAATGGTTGACATCAATGGAAACCAACAGTCCAAACCAATTGTCCATCAACCTAAGCCAATTGTCTAATGATATTCCCCTTTGGCATTGATGGAAACACGAACATTGATGGTGCACTTAGTAATGATAACATTCATGCTTATACTCCTCATAAATGTTTCTATCTCTCCCCCTTTGACATCAATGACAAAGGGTATCTCCCTTTGGGGATACTCCCCCTGACTGAACTCTCCTTGGGGATGCTCCCCTTGTCTAAATTCCTTTGATATTTCTCTATGTTTCTAAGCCTCTGATTACTCTCTCTCGTTTCATATCAATAATATCTCCCCCTTTGACAAAGGGTATCACTCTGATGCAACAATGAAGTCACATCAATCATGCTTCCCTTGTGACAATCGCTCCCCTGGAGACATGCCTCTATGTTCTCTCTCCAAGCATTTAAATCTCTATCCTTCATCTGATGAATCTCTTCCCTTGGAATCATACCTCTATTCTTACCTCTTTGTCTGAAAATTTCTCTGAATGATATTTGTACCTATATTTTTGGCTTTGTTTCTCTCCCTTGACTTCTCTGCAAGATGTTGTGTAAAAAAAAATATTTTTTCCTGTACCTTATGCCTTTGGAGTTATTGTCCATTGGTTCTTCCTTGTGTAATCAACTTACATATATGAAAATCATTCAAGAATAAGCATTCAAATATTCTTGTGTAATTATCATCCATTATGATAATGTTCCTTTTTCTTTGAACCACTCTTTGAACCAATCTATGAATCCATGCTCCCATCCACTGTCATATATTTTTATAAACTTGCTAAGGGTTCTTATGAATCCATATATGTCCATACTATCCAAGACTCTGCTACAAAACTATCCATAATGTTGACCCATCTGTCACTATACTATCATCATTTCTTCACAACTACAACTGTTCAATCTATCATAATGTACTTCTTCTAACTGTCTAATCTGAATCTGTCTACTCAAACTCCGCAAGTTTCTTAAAGGATGGTTCTTTGGTCTATCTTAGCTACCGCATAAAATCCCCGTGTCTAATATTCATATTACCTAGGAGTATCTAATTTGGATGGCTCAGAACAATTCCTTCTCTGATGCAGAGTCATCATCATCTTCATCGGTAGATTCATCATCTCTCTGAACTCTGACTTCTTTCTTTCTATTTGTGAATTCATCTTTCACTAAAATACCTGAAAGTACAATCTCTTGAACCTATTCCTTATTCACATGTCCTTCTTTTATTTCATTTCTTTTCGAAACCTTTCTAGATCTAGCATCTTCCTTTTTCTTTGTATATTTGTCTACATCTTGTTTTATTGTCAATATTGTGATCTATGGGACCTATTCTTTGTTCACGTGTTCTTCCTGTTTTCTTATCCATAATTTCTTATATTTGATATCAGTGTTCTCTTTCATGTAAGTATCAATCATGCTTCTACAATCATGAGCTGTGTGTCCATATTTATGAAATTTGTAACATTCAATGTTACGTAGGGCCACATAAACATTTATTTTATAATCCCCACAATATGGTACCTTATGTCCAAAGTTAGTACAATAAAAACAATGACCATAAAATAAATTTACATACCTGGGAGTGAATGATCTTATTTGTGGTGTAGTCTTTCTAAATTCCTACCTTGACTAATCATGATCATGATTGAAGCTTCTTTGTGGCTTGAACATGGATGGTATTCTTGAAGATGTATATTTATTAGTTTTCTTAGATTTTGTTTGACCATGATTCCTTCCTTTGAGTACTTCTTCATAATTCTTCCTCTTTTCTTCATTATCCTTTTCTAGCAACCTAGAGTGCCTCTCTTCATTCTCTACTGTTGATGTAGATGCTTATATATGTTCAACGTTCTTGTTGAGCTTGACAACTTTGAATCTTAGTGTGAAAAATTCTTCTTCAAGATTCTAAACCTCTTTCTCTCTCTTTATTATTTGAGACTTCATGAATTATTTTGTTCTCTTTGCTTCTTCAAGTTGTATTTTCAATGTAATTATTTCTTCTTCGATTCTTCTGTATTCTTGACAAAAATCTTCCTCAACATGGATTAAGTCATCTATTCTTTCCTTGAGATGATATGTCAATATATTTTCTCTCTTTTTTTATCCTTGCTTTTGTGCTACTATGTTGGCTTCTAAACATTGTTTTTGATATTCTATATTTTCTTCAATTCTTCTAGCCTCTTCTAGTTGAGCTCTTAAATTCTTGATGACCTGTTGAGATTCTTTGGAACCTTGAACACTTTACTTTTGTTTCATCAATTATTTCTTGAGTGACTTTTTTTCTTCTCTTTCTTTCTTTCTTTAGATCATCTAAAGAACTAATCAATTCTGCTTCATAATTGTCTTCTATTTCAAATGGATTTTTTTCCTCATTACCTTCTAGGTATTCAATTTCAAGATATCCGTGTTTTTCACAATTAAAACAAAACATCATACTTTTGTTGATTATGTACTCTTCTTCTTCTTAATATGTCTAGCATGATTCCCATCTTTCCTATTGATCTGTACCTACATCGTTTTTGACATTTTTTGACTCTGTAATGGGTAAAGAATATATATTATGTAACTTATCCCAAAGTTATTTAGATGATAAAAATTTACCCACTTTGTCCTTAACTGAATCATATAGTCCTTCTAAAATAAAATCCATTGCAATTTTTTTATTATGTTTCAATTCCTTCTTGGCTATAGTTTTTTATTTCTTTGAAATATCATATCATGTAACAACTGATTTCAAAATACCATATCCTTGTGCCTCCAAAAATACTTTCATCCTTCCACTCCATATATCATACTTTAAACCATTTTGACCATTAAACAATGGTACTCCATTCTCAGAATAATCCATGATCTCCTTCTAGTAGTTAAACTATTTCATGAAGGAACCTGCTCTGATACCAATTCTTAGATTACTAAGAGGGGGGTGAATTGGTGATGAAAAATTTATACCGCTTATTAATCCTTTTAACCACAATGTATATTCCTTTAACTTATTCAACAATGTTCATCAATTCATCATTAATATGTTAATGCATCATATAACATTAAAATCTATCATTGTGTAATAAACAATAATAGACACATCCACACAATGCATAGTACACCAATATTTTACATTGAAACCCAATGCGGGATAAAACCAATGAATTCTTTACTTATATATCTTTAAGAATTGCATTCAAGAAAGCAGCAACTTGCAATTCTCTAGTTGCAACTAGAAGGAGGCTTTAACCCCCTATTTTCAGGATACAACATGAGGGAAGCTACAACTCCCCAATTATATGGCTACAACCCCATATGTTCTCCAGCTACAACCACCTATCCTTGCCCCGTCCTGCTGCCATAAAATATAAGTGTCAAAAGATGAAACCACTACCACCCTGCCACTGTGAGATATACAAATGTAAACATGTACTAATCTGAGCCAACAACCTATAACCAACCTGTGCCATTGTTCCCTAACCAAAATGTACATGTACTCATTCTATACCAATCAAAACCTAACAGGTATGTGACATGTCTTCTCTACAACACATGTATGTATGTGCCCTTTATACCCTGCAACTCGCATATGTACGTGACCTTTTTATATTGCAGTCTACATACACCTTCTAAGAAATAGGGATTTCTCTTTCCTGAATAACTTTGATCCTTTATTACCTCTGTCACATCAACTTGAAACTTGTCCCAACATGTACCAGTCAACCTGTACTATCAACCATGTATATCAATCACTCACACAAATTGTAACATTACGAGTGAATCAACTATGCACATCACAATACGTCATAACCATCACCAATATCAAGATGTGATTTTACTAATATATCAATATGTCTATGCCACATCATCCATATACCATGTTTCAACAATACTACTATTAAGTGCTTCTAAATATGTACCAAAAATGTAGCAATTATGTGTCACCAACACTACTAGCAAGTGTCTATAACAATGCACCACACATGTACCAATGATGTATCAACAACACTACCAGAAAGTGACTCAAACAATGCACCACACATGTACCAATCATGTATCAACAAGTCAAACTATGACTCATCAAGATGCACCGACATCACCATACCATACACCTCATGTATGTGCCAAATCATCAACTATATGTACCAACATGTATCTCAAACATATACCAAAGAAATATACCAATATAATAATAAAAAATCATCTATCAATGCATCGCATAATCGATGATCCAAATACCATAAACCCTTACATCAAACCATGTGCCAAAACCTCAATGTTATGTGCCAAAACCATGTGCGAACCCCCGATAATCAATGTCACGTGTAGATCCAACGGTCCTTGTGACTCAGGATCGACGACTCTGCTTTCTCCCTGAACTTCGAACCTCTTCCACACTTACACTATAACCTCCCTACACTTCTGTGAGATCCAATGGTCCACGAAGCTTCACGAAACCTCCTCAAGGGATTTCGACCGTCCACTCTCCCCTTTGGGAATCCATGAAATGAAGATGTATCTCCCCACGGGACTCGTTCACTCACTTGCCAACCTGTGATGCTTCCTTCGAACTTCCAATAGCAGCTTCTCTACGCTTACCCTTCAGTGAATTCAAAGGCCTACTCCTCCTGAGCTTGTCCTCGACTTCTCAAGTCCTTCTGAGAACTCCTTGCGCGCACTCCTTGCAGCAACCCTTCAACCTCGACTGAGTATTGAAGTTCTCTCTCTCTCGATTCTACGCACTTCTGCAGCAGCAATCTTTTAACCCTTCACTCAGGTTCGCAACCCTGATACTTTCCCTTGGCCTGTGCACTCCTTGCACAGATCCTATGCCCAACTGCACCTTTTGGATGAATGAGAACAAAAGCTATCTCTAACTGAACCCTTCTGTCAATGCACTCCTCGCAGACAATTCGACTACACTCCTTGCAGGAATCCTTGGCTCAATTAGAGAAACAATTGAAACTCATCATTTCACCCACACAGACTTCAATTCATACATGAATCACATACACAGCATATAAAAACAAATGTGTGACAGGAAACAGACATCAATTGAGCATAACATCAATACACAGAGAAACAACACAAACCATGAATTTGAATCAAAGCTTCTTCTATTAATTCAAATGCCTGTACATGGGCGTTCTTCATACAGTTCTCTGCATGCTCTTCTGCTCTTCCTGAATTGATAATCCTACAATGATACAATGAGGGTGTCTATATCCGTTTTCCCTCTTGGACTCTAAGCTATCGAATCTAAAATTAAAATCCTATCTACCAGCATTAACTACATTAAATGCTGACTATCTACCTAAGGATGAGAGCTATCCGCTCAAGGTACATTACAATATACAAAGGCACCTCTTCTTAAATGAGTCATTTAAGATTTACGCAACAGTTCCAAGGAATTTTCAAAATTTGTGCTGGCTTGTCCAGCTGTCTTTCGCTCCACACTAGCTCGCTTGATGGTGCTGGCGATGCTCCTGCATCATACTCCTCGGCTTGAAAACTTTCATGGGCTCCTGTCCATGAGCTCCTGCATGGTCTATCCATGCTTCTGTATTTCTGCGTCAGTCTCCCAGCTGGCATCTTCCACTGGGTGATTCTTCCACTTGACCAGATACTCGAAGTATTCTTTTCTCCTGGTCTTATTGCTTACTCTCTTGTCCAGTATGCATTCCATCTGTGGCTTCTCTGCAACTGGCAGTTGTTTTATCCACTGGATCACTGGCTGCTCCATTCTAGTCTTTGCTTCTCCAGCCCTATATGGGTATAAATCTGTGATATTGAATGTCAGAGATATCTCGATTCCATCCGGCAACTCAATCTCATAAGCATTTTCTCTGAATTTCTTCAGGACCCTGCATGGCCCAATTTTCTTCATTTTCAGCTTGTTGTATGTTCCCCTTGGGAACCTTTCCTTCCTCAAATGTGCCAGGACTAGATCACCAACTTCGAACCGAAGTTGTCTCCAATGTTGATCAGCTTTGCATTTATACTCCTGGTTTGAATTTTGCAGTTGTTGCTTTACTCTACTGTGAAGTTCTCTCATCGCCTCAGCAAATTCTTCTGCACTAGAGCTACTAGTAGAAGTCGGCTCTAAATCCCTCAGTTCAGAAACCCCTCTTGGCTGCATCCCATATACAACCTGAAATGGAATCTTCCCTGTGCTCTGATTCACTGAATCGTTGTATGTAAACTCTGCCTGTGGAAATATGCTATCCTAGCTGCTATGGTGCTCTATCACCAAGCTCCTCAGCAAGTCTCCCAGACTTTTGTTGACCACTTATGTTTGTCCATCTATCTACGCATGATAAGAAGAACTAAACGCCAATTTAGTTCCTAGCTTCTTCCATAAGGTCCTCCAAAAATGCCCTATGAATTTCGTGTCTCTGTCCGAAACTATACTTTTTGGCAATCCATGAAGTCGAATGACCTCCTTGAAGAATAGATTTGCGATATGAGTTGCATCACTAGTTTTCTGGCATGGAATAAAATGTGCCATCTTTGAAAACCTATCCACTACCACAAAGATCGAACCAACACCTCTTTACGTCCTCGGCAACCCCAATACAAAATCCATGTTGATCGCCTCCCATGGCCTCTCTGGTATGGGCAATGGCTGATAAAAACCTACATTCTTCTTCCTCCCCTTCGAATGCTAGCAAATTCTGCACCTGTCAACGAATCTCTTGACATATGATCGCATCCCTGGCCAAAAGTATGACTCATTCATCTTCACGAATGTCTTGTCATGGCTGAAATGTCCTGCGAAGCCACCACTGTGTTTCTCTTTTAACAAGTTCTCCCTCATGGAGCAATTCGGAATACACAGTTGATTGCCTCTGAACAAAAATCCCTCTTGGATCATATAATCTATCCGAGGACTCCAATATCTAAGAACTGGATTCTCAGCTGCTTCATATGCCTCTGCAAAATCTGCATCTCCTGCGTACATGTCCCTGAGATTTTCAAAACCCAATGTTTTGACTCAGAACTCTTGCAACAACAAACACTTTCTGCTCAAAGCATTAGCCACTTTGTTAGTAGTACCTGAAATATGTTTAATCACAAATGTGAAATTCTGCATATACTCTACCCATTTAGCATGTTTTTGATTCAGCTTCTCCTGTTGAGTCACAAACTGCAATGCATGATTATCACTGTACAATACAAATTCTTTCGGGATCAAGTAATGCCTCCACTTCTTCAGCGCCTGTATGATAGCATAAAATTATTTATCATACGTGGAGTATTTCACCTTTGCCTCATCCAGCTTCTCGCTGAAATATGCAATCGGTCTGTCCTCCTGACTCAAGACCGCTCCGATGGCAAACCTGCTTGCATCACATTTCACTTGAAATGTCTTCAGGAAATCCGACAACACCAAAACTGGTTGTTCTGTGATCTTCCGCTTCAATAGATTGAAGCTCTTCTCAACCTCCGTTGTCCAGTGAAAAGACTTATGCTGCTTCTTCACTGTGTCCATCATTGTTGCACTGATTCCACTAAAATTCCTGATGAACTTCCAGTAGAAACTAGCCAAACCATGAAAACTTATCACCTCGAAAACATTTCTCGGTGATGGCCAATTCTTAATTACTTCCAATTTATCTAGATCCATCTTTAATTCATTTGCTGAAATAACAAACCCCAAATAAATGAGCTCTGTCTTCATAAATGAGGATGTCTTCATATTAATCAACAGCTTCTCCTACTGTAGCTTCCTCATCATTGTAGCCAAATGTTTCAGGTGTTCTGCCTCTGATTTACTGTAAATCAATATGTCATCCAGATAAACAATGACAAATTTCCCGATGAATTCCCTCAGGACTTCATTCATCAACCTCATAAAAGTACTCAGTCCATTCGTCAAACCAAACAGCATGACTAACCATTCATACAGTCCTTCGTTGGTCTTGAAGGCTGTATTCCATTCATCGCCTTCTCTCATGCGAATCTGGTGGTATCCTCTTTTCAAATCTATCTTTGAAAAGTACTTTTCCCCACTTAGGCAATCCATCAGATCATCCATCCTTGGCAATGGAAATCTGTACCTGATGGTTATTTTGTTGATCGCTCTTGAGTCGGTACACATTCTCCAACCTCCATCCTTCTTCAGACTGAGTACTGTCAGAATAGCACATGGACTCAAGCTCTCCTTGACTAACCCCTCGTCCAATAACTCCTGGACTTGCTTCTTAACCTCCTCATTTTCTTGCGGCATTAACCTATACGTTGTTTTATTCAGCAAACTAGGTCCTGGTATGAGATCAATGTGATGACTCACACTCCTCATCAGTGGCAATGAACGAGGTAATTCATCCACTATGATGTCAGCGAACTCTTCCAGCAGTTCCTGAACTTCATCTGGTAAATCATCTACTCTTGTGCTAGTCAGAACAATCCTCGGTTTCTTGACCACAAAGAATTGTGGATCTTCTTTCTTCTTAACCTCATTAAGTAGTTCCTTCCCACTCATGAGAAGTACTGTGTTGCTTAATTTCGGCTTCACCTCCTTATCTTTTATTGGAAGCAACATATGGGTTCTCCCATTCTTCTCCAGGGTATATGTGTTCATTCTCCCATCATGAATCACATTTATGTCATATTGCCATGGTCTACCCAACAATAGATGACACACATCCATGGGAATAACATCATACAAAATCTCATCATTGTATCCACCTATTTTGAATTCAACCAAGCATTGTTTAGTAATAGTTACCTGGTGTCCCTTATGTAGCCACGAAACTCTGTATGGGATTGTGATCTGAAAATGAAAGTATTTGTATTGATGTGCAAAGTATTCATTCTAATAAATATTAAATGTGCAAAGTATTCTATCTTCAATATTTAATCTTTTTGTGTGAGAGAGTAGTTTTGTTTTCTAATTCAGTATTTTAAATCTGTCTAACACAGCACAATAAAATTCATCATAAACACACAGCACATGTTGAGGCAGTTCACCCCTCCTGGGCTACATCTGCTGGGTCCAAGGCTCCTAATGGGCATGTCCTTGATCTATTAATGCTCAAAATGGTGTTACAATGAGAAAAAGGCCAATAAACAGGCCAAACCTGTCGAGGAAACAAATTCTGAGTACAGACAGAAACTGAAAATGATTATGATATCACCTAAAACAGTGAAAGCTGCTCCAATACAACTCCTCTTCACCCAAGGCCCTGATGGCTCCTCAAGCTCCTCTGCCCTAAAAATGGCTGAACGACACCTCTGTTGGCTCTGCAACCTATTCCATTTGCTCCAGAAGGCTGAGAATAACCAAAATCGACCAAAATTTCGTGAAGAATGGTTTCCTGTAGAAAAAGTTATCCCAATAACTAACTCCCTCCTCTTTTCCTTAAAAAACTCCACCAAAATAGGAGTAGCAGGAGTTAGTCTCGCTAAAATTAGCAAAAACGTAAAAAGAGGTGGACTCCGCCCCAAAAACGCGCCAACCGTTAGCATTTAATGTAAATGGTCGACGTGGTCACATGTCCTCCGACTAACCCATCGAATCCAATGGTTTGGAAACCACGTTGGTAATCTGTGGCACATAACGGTTACCATGCAATGTGAATGCACAGGTGTTAAACCGTGGCATTTAAAACGCGTATAAACATTCTGCAACCAACGGGTTAAAGCCAAGGTTATGGCTCGTGGTCTTGTGCACAACGGGGCCTGATCCTTAGGGTTTGGCCCCCTCTTTTCCGCCCCTCCTAACATGTGTCCACTTCTTAAACACAAAGCGCGCTTTCCATTGCAAGTAACACCACTAGCCTGGGCAGTTAGTACTCGGGGCTTTCTTGGTAACGACCCACGGTCGAATCCTTTGGTTGCTCTTTGTTGCGCATTCAAAATGGTTTTTTAAATAATGCCAGGTGCTCCGTGCCCACCAAAGTTTTTTGTTTAAATAAAACCATATGTATTAATGCCAGGTGGCGGCCTCCGCGCCCACCAAATTTTTTGTTTACAAAAACCATATGTATTAATGTTTTTTTTTTGGTTTTTTTTTATTTATTTTTTTTATTTCATTATATATTTTTTTTGTTTTTTTTTTTTAAATGAAATAAGGAATCTTCTGACTTGGATAACTTTCACATGCAGAGTCAGTTTTGCATGTCGTTCACGGCAATAGGATCGTATCGACGAGACCTATCCATTCGTTCCAACTTCAACCATTTCTGAGCAATTTCAATTTTGAGCATTTTCTCCACTTAGGACATGATCTCCTGATCACACCTCCCAATTGGGAAGCTTTTGGACCCCAAAAGCCTTCAATTACCTGTTAAGAAGATGAGGGTACAAGTCCCTCACCTTTTCCAATTCAATCCACTTTGCCTTACTCGGTTTGCTGCCTTTAAGACCAACCCGAACATAATCAGCATTTCCCCTCCTTGAAGTGCGTGTCCTTCTGTCAAGAATAACATCCTCTTTCAACTCATCCAAAAATTTTGGTGAGAAATCTTCTATGGAAGGTAGCTGAATGTCACTTTCATAATCAGAAATTAAAGGAGGCTCATACAAACGTAAATTTTCCACATTCACAACGGAATACATTTGCATGTATGAAGGAAAATCTAATTGAAAAGCATTATTTCCAACTTGTTTAAGGATCTTGAATGGACCATAACGAATAGGATTCAATTTTTTACCTTCTCCTTGCATTCTTTCTTTACTAATATGCAGCCATACGTCATCCCCTTCTTGAAACTTATGATCAATTATGTGCTTATCATGCCTCTCCTTGTATTTGCCTTGACTTTTTACAAGCTGTTCCTGCACTTGCTGGTGTATGAGCTGAATTATTTCAATGAACATGCGAGCTTTGTCAATGTCACTATGACCATCAATGGCCACATCTTTCTCAAGAATAAAATCTAAAGGTGATTTAGGAAAATACCCAAAACAAGCTTCGAAAGGTGAAGTATTTGTAGAAGTCTTCTTGGCACAGTTGTAGGCATGCTGAATGTAATGCAAATGCTCATCCCAAAGCTTGGGATGCTTGCTGCAATAACCTCTCAAAAGATGTACAATGGTTCTATTCACTACTTCTATTTGGCCATCTGTTTGCGGATGGAAAGAAGTACTCTTTTTCAGCTTGGTGTCCATCATCTTCCATAAATTGGACCAAAAAATCCCCACAAATCTGGAATCCCTGTCACTAACAATAGAAGTAGGCAACCCATGATGAACCCATACATGTTGAAAATATAAATCAGCAGTTTGTTCAACAGTTATAGTTTTCTTACATGGCATAAGAATACACATCTTGCTGAAATGATCAACTACTACATAAAGATAATCATGCTGCTTTCTAGATAATGGTAGCCCTCTAGCAAAATCCATAGAAATACTTTCCCATGGTCTAGAAGGTACCGGCAATGGCGTATATAAACCAATCTTCCTATTGCTAGGCTTGCTTGTAGCACATAATGAACAACCTCTAATGAAACGTGAAACACTATCTACCATGCGAGGCCAATAACAATACCTTTGTAAATGTGCCACCGTTTTGCTTACCCTGAAATGTCCAGCTATGAGAGAAGAATGAGCTTCTTGCATGATGCTTAGTCTTTCCCCCTGTGGTATACATAACTTGCCCAAATGAAACAGCAAATTATTATGCAAATGATAATCATTCTCCTCAACATGATTTCTTTCACTCAAGTTAGCATATACATCCTTAAAATCAACATCTGAAGTATATTGTTCTATGTAACTTGCATGTACAATAGAATCATTCTTAAGAAAAGTACTAGCACAAGTAATAGGCCTTGAAAGCATATCAGCAACCTTGTTGTAAATACCTTTCTTGTACCTTATTACCAAGTGAAATTGTTGTAAGAAGCCCATCCATCTGAAATGACGTGACTGCTGCAATTTACTTTTTGATTGCAAGTATTGTAAACGCTGATGATCGGTATGAATAATGGTTTCTTTGCCCATCAAATAGTGTTTCCATTTTTTAACACTTTGAACCAATGCATACAACTCTTTATCATATGTAGGATAATTCACAACAACACCATTAAATGTCTCAGAATGAAATGCAATAGGCTTACCTTGTTGTAGGAGAACTGCCCCCATGGCGTAATCACTAGCATCTGTCTGAATTTCGAATGACTGTCTCAAATCCGGTAATGCAAGGACTGGGGCTGAACTTAGATTTTCTTTCAATGACTCAAAAGATTTCTGCTATTTGCCTCCCCATTGGAAAGCACGCTTCACACTAGTCACTGCATGCATAGGAGTTGCTATGGCAGAGAAGTTAGAAATAAACTTCCTCCAATACTGAGCTGCACCCAAAAAACTTCTTACCTCTGTAATGGATTTAGGAGTAGGCCAATTCACAATGGCTTCTACTTTGGAAGGATCAATTCTCAAAGCACCTCCGC
>ML819654.1:55624-66351 GCA_009831015.1 Picea engelmannii
ACCAATGCTGCTCCATCCATTCTTAGCGAGGCTAGTTGTATCTTGGTGTGGTCATCATGAAGGTTTTGAATCCTTAAGTAAACTTCCAATTGTCTGATCCAATTATCAAGTTTTTTTGCATTGACTTCACCATTAAACATAGGAAATTCAAATTTGACATCAAGCTTTAAAAAAGGAATTTTACCAGTGGTTTTCGACTTATGAGACTGATTTACCGAAGTTGAGGAAGACAAGGTATAAGAAGAGGAAGAAGATGGAGATGGTGGATCACCATTTCATCAATGTCCTCTCTTTGACTGTTCATTAATCTTCTTGCCTCCTATGGAACCCTCTCCTTCTTTCTGGTTTTTAGACCCTTCTCCAGCAATCCTATCATTTCTTTCTTGGTATAGGATCCTTACCATTTCAGTCATCTCTAAGAAAGCTTTTCTAAATATTCGTTCTTCCTCCTTGGGATCCATCTCTTCAGGAGTTTCCCCTTCTCTTGAAGACATGCTTGAAGCTACTGCTAAGGCTCTTGGAGGTGGATTTCTGACCCTTCTTGGTTGTGGATTCGATTGTGCACTAACCAAGCTTCCTTCACCTCTTTGGAGTTTTTGCCTAGTAAGCATGAAAACTTGCAAACAAAATAATTAATATTTGCACAAAACCAATGCTGAGTAAAAAGACTCTAGCTGCAAAAAGCTCTAACCCTGCGCTCTGATACCATCTGATCTGAAAATGAAAGTATTTGTATTGCTGTGCAAAGTATTCATTCTAATAAATATTAAATGTGCAAAGTATTCTATCTTCAAGATTTAATCTTTTTGTGTGAGAGAGTAGTTTTGTTTTCTAATTCAGTATTTTAAATCTGTCTAACACAGCACAATAAAATTCATCATAAACACACAACACATGTTGAGGCAGTTCACCCCTCCTGGGCTACATCTGCTGGGTCCAAGGCTCCCAATGGGCATGTCCTTGATCTATTAATGCTCAAAATGGTATTACAATGAGAAAAAGGCCAATAAAAAGGCCGAACCTGCTGAGGAAACAAATTCTGAGTACAGACAGAAACTGAAAATGACTCTGATATCACCTAAAATAGTGAAAGCTTCTCCAATACAACTCCTCTTCACCCAAGGCCCTGATGGCTCCTCAAGCTCCTCTGCCCTGAAAATGTCTGAACGACACCTCTGTTGGCTCTACAACCTATTCCATTCACTCCAGAAGGCTGAGAATACCCAAAATCGACCAAAATTTTGTGAAGAATGGTTTCCTGTAGCAAAAGTTATCCCAATAACTAACTCCCTCCTCTTTTCCCCCAAAAACTCCACCAAAATAGGAGTAGCGGGAGTTAGTCTCGCTAAAATTAGCAAAAACGCCAAAAGAGGCGGACTTCGCCCCAAAAATGCGCCAACCGTTAGCATTTAACGTAAATGGTCGACGTGGTCACATGTCCTCCGACTAACCCGTCGAATCCAATGGTTTGGAAACCACATTGGTAATCTGTGGCACATAACGGTTACCATGCAATGTGAACGCACAGGTGTTAAACCATGGCATTTAAAACGCGTATAAACATTCCGCAACCAACGGGTTAAAGCCAAGATTATGGCTCGTGGTCTTGTGCACAACGGGGGCTGGTCCTTAGGGGCTGGCCCCCTCTTTTCCGCCCCTCCTAACATGTGTCCACTTCTTAAACACAAAGCGCTCTTTCCATTGCAAGTAACACCACTAGCCTGGGCGGTTAGTACTCGGGGCTTTCTTGGTAACGACCCATGGTCGAATCCTTTGGTTGCTCTTTGTTGCGCATTCAAAAGGGTTTTTTAAATAATGCCAGGTGCTCCGCGCCCACCAAAGTTTTTTGTTTAAATAAAACCATATGTATTAATGCCAGGTGGCGATCTCCGCGCCCACCAAATTTTTTGTTTACAAAACCCATATGTATTAATGTTTTTTTTTTGGTTTTGTTTTTTTTTTATTTCATTATATATATATATATATATATATATATATATTTAATGAAATAAGGAATCTTCTGACTTGGATAACTTTCACATGCAGAGTCGGTTTTGCGTGTCGTTTGCGGCAACAGGATCATATCGACGAGACCTATCCAGTTGTTCCAACTTCAACCATTTCTGAGCAATTTCAATTTTGAGCATTTTCTCCACTTAGGACATGATCTCCTGATCAGCTTGGATGATCAGTCGTCTCCAGCTCCAACTTCTCTACCATCTCGGTTGAAATGATATTATCCGTGCTACCACTGTCAACAATGACCTTGCACACCCTATCCTTGGTCTTGCAAGTTGTCCTTAACAGTCTAGTCCTTTGGGTTGAACTTTCCACCTCTTTCTCAGGTGTCAAAAGGACTTTTCGCATCATAAGCGATCTTCCACCTTCTGTGTCTTCGGCCTCAACATCCCGCCTCTGCACTTCAGTGATGTGAGCTTCCCCAATGTCCTTCTTTTTCTCTAGACACTCATATGACTTGTGCCCATTCTTTCCACATGTGAAACATGTGGTTACTCCACCTCAGTCTCTTCCTCTACCTCGAGTACGAGGAAAAGTATTTGCGTAAGCATAATATCCCCTCTGCTCTGTATGTTGCCCTCTCTACTCAACGTATGGCCCTCTCTATGAGGTTCCACCTCTTTCAAATTTACCCTTAGGTTTCTTCCATTCCTCTTTGGGCTTCTGGTATTTATCCTAGGCAACTACTTTGCCTCTGGGCTGACTTCTGCCTCGCCCTCACTGACCTTGCTTACGGCTCAACTTCTCTTCTGCTTTCAAAGCCATCTGATAAGCATCCTCCACCATCCTCATGGTAACCATGCTTAATTCATCCTGAATGTCATATCTCAGACCATTCAGATATATAGCAACTTTCTCATCATCACTCTCCCGATGACTTGCTCTGATGTTTAGTCGATAGAATTCCTCAGTGTATTCTTTCACTGTCATCAGTTTATGTCTCAAGTTCTGCATCCTCCTGAACAGAGTAATTTGATAGTCTCTCGGGATGAATTTTGCCTTCATCTTCGCAATCATTCGATCCCAACTCTTGATCTTCTGCTTTCCTTTGTAGCGTCAATATGCTTGTAGATCATCCCACCATAAGGCTGCATGTCCCTTCAAGTGTGTAACAACATGCTTGACTTTCTTGTCCTCTTTGATATCTTCATAGTCAAAGTAGGTATCAAGAGCTCTAATCTAGTCCAGTAACTCCTCTGCATCCATATTTCCTTCATAAACTGGAATGTCCATCTTCGCCTTTGCACCCATTCTGGCAATAGCTTTGATTAGGTGTTCATTCACTACATCCTCGGCTACAACTTCCTCTTCGCGTTCAGCTTCTATCTCGCTCTCAGAATCACTAAGATCCCCTACACTAGTTGTGCATCTTTGAGTTGTCTCCATGTCCTCAAGTCTTGCTCAGAGATGTCTCATCTGCCTCTCCATTTCTGAATTGACTACATGCCTGCCTCTTCTCCGCACCTCCCTATCCTCTGGGTTAGGTGATTGTCTTTCTCTCCTGGGCGGCATGGTGAATTTTCCTTTCCCTCTGCTACAAAAAGCAAAGAGATATAACCTCGCTCTGATACCAAACCTGACGCAGTCGCACTCCTCGGAGCACGTCCGCTTCCTCAGGACCTTCTTTCGTTCACGGCCCAAAGAACTCAAAGGTCCTTCTGATTCCCTATCAGGAATCTTCCTTACCCACAGCAACTCTCTGATTGATCTCCCTTAATGATCAGGAAATCGGACCTCGCGATTTCATGAGTCTCGTGGTCACACACCTTGTGCTTCACAATACCCCGAAACCTGATGGGTAAATGTCAATCCCTCCTGTTCCTATCGAGAATCCTTCTATTGGGATTTCAGCACCTACGATGTCGAAAACAACTTACCTCACTGATTCCTGACTCCCGATATGCTGATTCACCAACGCACACGTGTGGGGTGACCTTTCCACCTCCCGTCACTTCTATTGGGATTTCGGCATTCGCGGGATCGTGAATCCTGATGACAAAGGTTTCGAGTCCCACCTTTCTCTGATTCCCGATATAGTATGCCACCTATCCTCCACTAACCCTGGCTATGGCCCCACGCAACCCTTCTGTCGGGATATCGCGTTTCGCGATTCCAAGCGGCAAGTGTCTCCTATCCTCAGAAACCCCGATTTTATGAACCCCGACTTCCCAGGATCTCCTGACACATGTCCCATGCGATGGATGGTTCTGAGCCTATCGAGATATCTTGTTTCGCGATATCACAACTCCTAATGCAATCCTTTGGAGTTTCAACTCGCGAACCCCCGATAACCGATGTCACGTGTAGATCTGACGATCCTTGTGACTTAGGATCGACGACTCTACTTTCTCCCTGAACTTCGAACCTCTTCCACACTTACACTGTAACCTCCCTGCACTTCTGTGAGATCCAATGGTCCACGGAACTTCACAAAACCTCCTCAATGGATTTTGACCATCCACTCTCCCCTTTGGGAATCCACGAAATGAAGAAGTGTCTCCCCACGGGACTCGTTCACTTGCTCGCCAACCTGTGACGCTTCCTTCGGACTTCCAATAGCATCTTCTCTATGCTTACCCTTCAGTGAATTTGAAGGCCTACTCCTCCTGAGCTTGTTCTCGACTTCTCAAGTCCTTCTGATAACTCCTTGCACGCACTCCTTGCAACAACCATTCAACCTCGACTGAGTATTGAAGTTCTCTCTCTCTCGATTCTATGCACTTCTGCAGCAGCAGTCTTTTAACCCTTCACTTAGGTTCGCAACCCTGAGACTTTCCCTTGGCCTGCGCACTCCTTGCACGACTCCTGTTCCCAACTGCACCTTTTGGATGAATGGGAACAAAATCTATCTCTAACTAAACCCTTCTATCAACGCACTCCTCGCAGACAATTCGACTTCACTCCTTGCAGGAATCCTTGGCTCAATTAGAGAAACAATTGAAACTCATCCTTTCACCCACTCAGACTTCAATTCATACATGAATCACATACACAACATATAAAATTAAATGTATGATAGGAAACAGACATCAATTGAGCATAACATCAATACACAGAGAAACAACACAAACCATGAATTTGAATCAAAGCTTCTTCTATTAATTCAAATGCCTGTACATGGGTGTTCTTCATACAGTTCTCTACATGCTCTTCTGCTCTTCTTGAATTGATAATCCTACAATGATACAATGAGGGTGTCTATATCCGTTTTCCCTCTTGGACTCTAAGCTATCAAATCTAAAATTAAAATCCTATCTACCAGCATTAACTACATTAAATTCCGACTATCTACTTAAGGATGAGAGCTATCTGCTCAAGGTCCATTACAATATACAAAGGCGCCTCTTCTTAAATGAGTCATTTAAGATTTGCACAATAGTTCCAAGGCATTTTCAAAATTTGTGTTGGCTTGTCTAGCTGTCTTCCACTCCACACTGGCTCGCTTGATGGTGTTGGCGATGCTCCTGCATCAGTCTGCAATGGCCAAAGGGATTCCTACGACATAGACGGAGGCACCGAGGACATGAGGCAGTGGGAGGAGAAGTGGATAGAGTCCTACATAATGTGCACGACAACCTGTCTCATTTGACATAGAGGATTCCTATGGTTCAGGTAAAGGATCTACCTAAAACCATGCAACGACAGGTTGTTGGTGTACCTAGAGCATGGGTATGACTCTTCTGGTGTCTCACAAACGTCGTGGTTTTCTATCATGATACACAGATGGAACGACAGGCATAGATGTCATGGGATATGTATATCATCTGCATATGTATTTTGAGGGTTTTAGCCCCAATTTTGTAATATAAACACCATATTTTTTGAAATATATAAAGAGGGATCTTTGGCTTTACTCATATCTTACAATGTGTACATTGATTTAATGGTTTTATTTTCTTTATTAATGTGACAAATTCCAATCTAAAACATTATTAACGTAGGCATTGGATACATGATTAGAACGTCTAGGGATGTGAAAATATGTAATAAAATCATATTGTTGTTCTAAAATATGTACCTGTAGGAATTGACGGAGTAACGTAGGATCACACACATAGTAACGACCGTTCAACTGACATACTACTAACTGATAATCCATGTGAACCTCTAGAGAGTGAATATCATGTGATATGACATTGCGCAAAATTTCTATGATGATGCTATATTCAACCACATTGTTCGTCGATGGCCGTATGCATACGCCACCTGAAGACACCAGTAGACCCTCGAGCAAGTAAATCACCCAAGCAGCAGAAGCCAATTTCTGTGTATGATGACTGGCTCCATCTACGAATCCTAGGTAGACTGAAGACTCTGTTGACATTTGCCAACCAAAAGGGAAAACTTGATAAGAAAACCAAAGAGAAAAAGAAAAGGGGAAAAAATGTATATACACCAAATTTACATTAGTATACAAAGGGTTTCACCCAAGCCTAGGGCTCAAGCATAATAAATTTTCAAGTAGAGCCCATTTTTGGGCTCATTCGGTTTATTCCCTTCATAATATTCCAACTCATAGGCTCCTTTTTCTAGAACACATCGCATGATATAAGGACCGTGCCACATGGGTTTAAACTTTCCTACCTCTAGCGCTTCTTTGGCTTGGTCATACAATATGACCAAGTCATCCTCGACATACAACCGAGGATAGACAGACTTTTTCTACTTAAACTTAACACATTTCTTGTTTTCCTTGATAGCCGTAAAGGCATCCCGACACTACTCATCAAGACACTCTAGGTGTACAAGGCGTCGCTCTAAATCTGAAGTGTCAGGTAGGAGCTCGAATTCCAACTTGAGAGAAGGGATTTCACATTCAATAGGAAGTATTGACTCCACACCATGCACTAATTGAAAAGGGGAAAAACTAGTGGCAGTCTTGACCGAGGTTCAGTATGCCCAAAGCGCAGGATATATCATGATGTGCTAATCGGAATTACTCCGACTGACAGTTTTTTGTAAAATTGTCTTGAGAGACTTATTGATGACCTCTGCTTGCCCATTTTCATGGGGGTAATAAGGAGATGAGTGAACATGTCTAAACCCCAGCTTGGATGCTAGTTCTACCATCATTTCATTTTGAAAGTGACTACCATGATCAATGACAATCTCACTTAGGATACCGAACCATGCGATAATTTGGTTGAACACAAATAAGGCTATAGTCTTCCCATCGGATTTTACAGTAGGCATGGCTTTGGCCCACTTGGTAAAGTAGTCAACAACCATGATAATGTGTTGATTCCCCCCAACCAAAGTTGGGTTGAAATCGATGAAATCTACCCCCCACTTCGTGAAGGGACCAACGATAATGACTGGGTGAAGAGGTGTTGGGTGAGAGCGCATTTTCTGAGTGAACACCTAGCAGGGGTGACACTTCTTAACTACTTCAATGGAATATTTAAAGATGGTGGGCTAGAAGTAACTGACTCATAGGATGTTTTGGGTTGTCACAAGCCCGGATAGGTGACCACCACAATCCCCTTTGTGGTAATCATTTAGGACTAACTCGACATCTTTGTGAGTTAAGCAATGACATAAGATATTATCTATTCCTTGGTGATATAAAGTGTCACCGACGATGGTATACTTTTGGGATTAGTATCTAACACGTCATTGATCATCTCGTGAGAGATGTTGAGTGAACTTCAAGGTTTGAAGATATAAAACAACGTCTCCATAGCAGGGGTCGGATGACGAGACAAGGAAAATGTGTTCATCTGCAAATGAATTGACATGGATAACATCTGCGTCTAGTCATGGGAAATCTGATATTAACTCTACAAAAACTAGTGATTTCTTGGACTTGGCTGAAGAAAATTTGAGATCAAATTCTTGTAAGATGACAAACCATTTATTATATTTCCTGCCTATGATACACCTAGTGAGGATGTATTGAAACTAATTGACATCGACAACCATAATAGTCTTGAAAATCAATATATAGTGTCGTAAACATTGGATGGCTTGAATGGAAGCCAAAGATAGCTTTTAAACGTGAGAGTAATTAATCTCAGGACCGACTAAATTTTGACTGAGATAGTAGATGATGTGCTCATGGAGTTCATCATCTTCCTGAACTAGAACCATACCAATCATTTCTTCAGATGCGACAATATATAATAAGTAATCTCTACTGTAATCAGGAGATTTCAGTAGAAGCGCTGATACTAAGGATTTCTTTAAAGCGTCGAAAGACTCTTGGGCTTACTCATCCCAAATAAAAGGAGTGTCTTTATTCAATAGACGCATGAAACCCTTAGTGATATTAGCATAATTCACTATAAACCAACGCAGGAAGCTAGCTTCCCCCTGTAAACCTTGAATTTGTCTAATCATGTGCGGGGGAGGCAATTGAAGTATTGCCTCAACCTTAAGAGGATCTACCATGATCTCGGTCTCGGAAAATAAGAATCCTAAGAGATGACCAGACTTAATGCAAAAGATGCATTTGTGAGGGTTTAACTGGATTCTATAGTAACGAAATATTTCAAAAACTAGCCGAAGGTGTGCAACATGATCCCCTCTCTTGCGAGAGTGAGCAACAAGATCATCTAGGTAAGATTTGACTATGTTCTTGAGATCGTGAAAAGTGAAAGTCATGGCGCATTGAAAGGTCGCTCCTGCATTTTCCAGGCTGAAAGGAATTTTCTGGTATGAAAAAGTACCCCAAGGACATATAAATGTTATCTTGTGTTGGTCCTCAGGTTTGATCTGGATTTGGTTATATCTTGAAAATACGTCCATAAAGGAAAATATTTCACTTCCCGCACACTCATCGAGAATCAGATCAATGAAAGGCATGGGGAATTTATATTTAGGACAAGCCTTATTCAGGTTGCAAAAGTCCATAAACACATGGATGGTTCCTTGCTTTTTATTCACTGGAACGAGGTTAGATACCCATTTGGTTAAGGGAACTGGGTATATGAAGCCATCATTAAGTAGCTTCTCCATATCTGCCTTAATAGTGGGGGCCTTCCTAGGATTAACAAATTTAAGATGTTTTCGAATAGGTTTAGCATCCAGATAAGTCTTAATCTCATGTTCGACAATATGAGGGTTGATCCCTGGCATCTCTTCATATGACCAAGCGAATACATCTTGAAATTCTTTGAAGAGGTTGGTGTAGATCGGAATCTCTTATGGAGAACATTCCACACCTTATATTTACATTCTCAATCTTGCCAGGGGTATGAGTGATATAGATTGAGACGGTAGGAGAAATACTTGCCATCTTTCCTTCGACATAAATGTCGTGCATATCTAGTTGAACTACAGCATGACCGACTATCTCTCTCAAGGTAGAACAAAAATCATCTTGTTCGATTCTTTCAAGACTTGGGAGAAAATAAGATCGATGATGCATATCATCCCAAGGTATCTCAGAAACATTCATGGCTTCTAGGATGGCTTCGTCCAAAGGAAAAGTCTCATTTAAGAAATCATGTGAACAAGATAATGAGGTGGGCCATACAGGCCTAAGAACGAGATCATCCTCATCCATATGCGAGGTAACAGGATCGTGATCGACAAAGGAGTCAAGAATGGATTGATATGTAGTCTCCACTACCAATAGTGGCATATCCATGCCAGCATGCGACGGACCTTCACTCGACGAAGTTAGAGAAGGTAGGGTCCATGGATCACTAAGGTAGGAAGTGCGGAAAGAAATGGAACTCCCTACTGAAGCAGACCTACTAGACATGGCATAAACATGGTGAATCGGTGTCGAGAAGTCAAAAGTACCCATGAGGGAAGAATACATTTCGACACCAATATTCTCATTTTCTGACTGAGAATTATCGATCATTGGGATCGAAGGTCCAAAATATGTGTTCAGACTAGAGTACACAAAGGATAATTAGTCGACTGTCATGATCTCTCCCTGATGAGGAAAACAAAGTGTGCGGAAAACGGATGATACGACAATGACCATGTTAAGCCCTAATATTGGCTCATTACCACTTAATTGGGGCATATTAGATTAGTAATGTTATTTTATTTATGTCGGCTCTAGGCCATTAGTTGTAATTTAGATTAGTAATGTTATTTTATTTATGTCGGCTTTAGGCCATTAAACCTCCTAGTCTCCTATATATACTAAGGAGACATTTTCATTTTCAATCATCTTGGACTTGAACATTTAAGTGGGGTAAAAGGAGGTTGCCCCCTTGAAGAGGCTTATTATCTGAAATTATCTCTTTTTCAAGGTGTTGAGTACTTTTCCTGAGGTTTTTCTATGCTACATTGATGTTTGGTTCTTAACATATGGTATCAGAGCTCAAGGTCTTGGGGTTTCGCTTCTACATCTGAGACACCGTGGCATTTTCGCTATAACTTTTTTTCTACAACGTTTCAGGAGGAACTGCTTAAAGAGTTTTTAGAAGATGGATCAAGGTACGTTGTGTTAAAAATTCATCTCCTGAGGCCTTATACTTTAGGAGCTACAGCCGGTACAAGATAGGGGTTTGGAATCATCCTGAAATGAGTCATTGTAGAATTTTTGCTATAAAACATTTTCTGTAATGTTTCAGACCCTGAACTCCGGAGAAAAGTTACAGGAATTAGTATTTTATCTGTGGAAAAAATTTCAGCTTCTGGGTCATCTTAAATTTGTAGATACACCCTGTGTAAGATAGGGTATCTGACTAGCCCCATTGACTAGTCTCAAGAAGGTGTTCTAGGTAAAACAAGCATAACTTCTT